>JAYJME010003613.1:0-11426 GCA_036873775.1 Costaria costata | reverse complement strand
CCGGCCCCCCCCCCCCCCCCCCCGTTTTTTGTGGTTTTGAGCGTTTTTTTTTTGCGGAACGTCAGGAAAGCGTTGTTTCGCTGTTTTTTCTTGGGCCCAGGGTGCTGCTGTTTGTGCGTCATGTCCCGCGCCGACTATAGTTCGCCTGCTTGTCATTACAATGGTTCGTTGTTACGATGGTTGGCTAGGTAATAAAGTTATTTGCGTGTGGTAATTTTTGCGGAGTTCTGCGTCTTTGTATACGTACTTCATATTCGAGTTGCGTGCTACGATAGGGGGGTATGTAACAGTTGTTGGCTAAAATGTCACTGGGAACTGAAGGGGATTATCAATCATGGAACTACTACCCAACAATATCGTTTCGTTTTGCAACCTATGTTCGTTTTGATGCCCTGACCATGGGATTGGTCACCACCGGTTATATAAAGAGTGCAGCTTTTCGCCAAAAAAAGCCCCCGTTTTTTGGGTGAGAGATATGCTGTACGAGAGCTCCTCACCATGAGGAGCCCTCCGAAAATAACAGGTTGCACCCCTCTACCGTAGCGTGTTTCGTCGACTGGCGCCTTGTGGTTTTTGTGTTATTTTTTTTGCGAAGACTAAAAATCCAAGTTTACGTTATTGTTGGCTTATTTTGTATAGCCACCCGGCTAGACTAATAACTATTATAACCATGAAGTCCAGCCAGCTCTCAGCCCTTACTGCCGGCGCTATCGCAACGAACCAGAGCCAGGTAGAGCTGTCGCGTTTCAGGTATCGCCGCTTGGACTGCTGTGGGCGTCGAAAACGGTCGACCCTGGTGTGCAGCGCTCGTAATTCAGGCGTGGGTGGGTCCCTAACCGTGTCGCCGAATTTATGTTTGCATGTTGTCCGCATTGGCAGGAGGAGGTGGACATGATGGTTGGGCTTACCGACGCCCAGGCGGGCAAGATCGCTAGGCACCTCAAGCTCCAGGAGGGCGGGCCGTCGTTCGAAGCGGTGAGGAAACAGTATGAATCTTAACCGTGCACACGTCGGACAGATCATCTTTAGGTCCTAATTAATGTACAGGATCGGACAGATCACGATCTAGATCATTTGGATCCTAACCTGCCGTTATGGTATATTTTAATCTGTATGGTACAGATCCAACCCCGGAAACGTGTCCTGCTGTAGATCATATTATGGATTACACGGCTCCCACACGCGGCAACACGAGCTATGTATAGGTTATTACCGATGAGGGATATATCTGCCCCAAAGGATCTAGGTCAAGATCATAAAGTGGGAATATATTGTCTGTCCAAGTGTGTGGAGCCTTCTTGCGCTTGGTAAACGTTGCATTGCTTGCTGGCTTGGAGACGTCGCTTTTGGGTGGGTACCTACCTACCTACGCAATGGTGCTATAGTATTACGGGATGGAAAAGCAGGGCATATGTGGAGGTCGCTACTCCGATGAAGTACCGTGACGTGGCAGGTTTGACCTGTGCTACCGGAGGCTGCAGTGTTCTTCCTCGTGCTTGGGGCGAGGAGAGGGCCTCCCTCTGCTTTCTCAGCAAGGAAAGAGAGAGAGACAGCTCGAGCAAACCGTGGAGGCTTGCTTCGGCATAACGTGGGCTTATCGGTATCACGACGATCCGATTATTGCCGATAGATCAGAACGTTCTCGGATAGTTGGTGCTATCGATGTATTCCAAGTGTACATGTGCGACGATCGTTCCACGAACCTTTCCCAAAACCTGTCCTCCACAAATATGTGGGCTGTTAGGTCCAATAGTTTCGCAGCATTACCATTGTTGGCGCTTTGTTTTTGGGACGCTTCGGAAGCGTTGTTGTTATTTGTGTCTGTTTTTCTGTCGCGCCTTTTTCGCTTTTTTGGTGGCAATACAAGAAGCTGTCGGCCTTTGCTGTTGCAGCAGGTCGGTGCTTTTTGCTGGGTCGAAACGACGGTGCGCACTGTTTTCAAACCGCGGCAGGCTGTCTCTGCAGACGGAGACAGCAGTGACGTGCCGTGTTTGACGTTGGACAGCTATTAATAGCTGTCAGATTTTGTTTCCTTCCCCTCAGTAAGGGCTATACACACAACCTTCGGGAGGTAACACAAAACCCGTCGTACGTACGCGCGATCGAAATATCCCACGCAGCTTGCAAACATATGTGACTTTCGAATAAATACTCGCTCTCACAGCGGGCGTTTTTTGTTTGGTTGCTAAAGGCACAGCAGGAAACCCCTTTTAACCCTTTCACTACCGCAAAAAAGTATCCCACACTATTTCCAAGTAGCTTTGTCCCCAAAAACTTTTCACTACCGCAAAAACGTATCCCACACTATTTCCAAGTAGCTTTGTCCCCAAAAACCGTTTCCGGCTATACAGGGGTTAATGGGAATCCTAGTGCGTAGAGGCGGAGGGGATCCCTTATAGTACCAGTGTCCCTGATCAGATTTGGCCCCACTTAGGCCCCACGGTGTAGAAAAACCGGCGCGCAGAATTTGAGGTACCTTATATGCCGTGTTCCCTCATCGCATGGTCCCTTAAATTGGTCTATCAACTGTACCACCCTTCTCACAGATACCACCCTCACCACAGGAAACTAACCACCCCCGGTGATAAAAAGAGAAAACTCGAATAAAACATGTCCATTAATACCGAAGTTGGTTGGATACCACCAGACCAATGGAATCCACCCTGAGTGATAAAACGAAAAGAAAAAACGAGAAACAGAATATCACTCGGGGTGGTTTCTCACGTCAAATTCGGTGTGCAGATATCGTAACTCTTTTTCTTTTTTTTTAAGAGAGCAAGCCCTACCAGCGGGGGGGTGGCATGGTGGGTCTCTTGTCTAAGTTTTGTCGTGTTGCATGTCGTCAAATCTGTGTGTTTGCACGGAGGGAGGTTGTTCGTGGTAAGCGGGCATATATCAGGAAGCTTTGTGAGTTAGACGATGTTGATTGGCTTAAACGAAAGGTATGGATAAGCATGTGCCACCACAGCAGCACCTTGCAAGTATCATTCAAATCGAAGACAGTACGAAGACAAGCAAGTGGGATAGGATTACGTACGAATATAATCTTTGCGCAAGCTTCCTCTGTTAATGTGTTGGCGTGTCCTGTCCCCTCCTCTTCTCTGACGCGTTGCCGGTCCCTCTGTTCGCGGTTGTTGTTTTTTTTGTCCGGGGGTTGGGGGGTGGGGGGTGTACAGGGTAAGACATTGCTGAAGAACATGTACGGGATGTTCGTGGAGAGGGATTGCACTCTGGTCGAGATCAACCCGCTTGCGGAAACGCCGGAGGGGAGAGGTGCGTGCGGCTTGGTCTTTGAATCCAACTGCTGTTGGTGTTGGCATTGGTGCTGTTGTTGATGTTGCTGTTAGTCTTGTTTTTTTACTTTGAAGGTGACGTTGGTGCCTGGTTGAGACGAACCCGCTCGCGGAGACGCCGGAGGGCAGAGGTGCGTGCAGCTTCAGCTTTGCTTCAACTGCTGTTGCTTGCTCTGTGTATCTCGTTTGTGTCACAGTGCTGTCTGTGTGTTTGTTTATGGTAGATGTTGAACATGTCGACGTGTGACGTCGGGGGAAAGTATTCGCATGCCTTCGGTATAGGGCATGTTTCCTGTGTTGGATCTGCAATGTAAAGATCCTGCCCAACATATCATAACAGCAGGTTAGAATCTAGACGATCTCGATCGTGATTTGTCCGACGTGCAGAATACTTAAATGTTTGTTTCTCTACAGCTCTACCTCAAGTATCAACATGCAAGTAGAAGCATTCACATGTATTGGTATACTGGTACTTTTTAAGTCTTGACCGTAGCCCTGTGCCGTGCGACCTTGGTTGCTGTATGCGCTGTATGATTTGTATGCGCAAGTGATGGCGTGCGACGCCAAGCTCAACTTTGACGACAACGCGGAGTGGCGGCAGCCGGAGACGTTCAAGTTCCGGGATTACACCCAGGAGGACTCTCGGGAGGCAAGCGTGGTAGATATTCCCAGCATACCTTGTCGTTGGGGTATACCGTTTGTTCAAGAGCTACCAAGTAGACAGCAGACGGCAAGACACTCATGAAACAGGCGCACGTTTGCTCTTGTGCCGGTGCTCTGTCACGGATGCAGCGGAGTTTTCTTTGCGGGGTTCGTTTTTGCTCGCTTTTTGCCATGTAGTTAGATGTTCGAATTTCAATAGTCGCGGCTCACTTATTTGTAATATCATGTTTAGATAATGTACGCACACGTACGTATTGCCCTTGCGTTTTTGGTGCTTGTGGGTTCAAGTTGTGCCTGGCACTGGCGCCGACCCCGCCTGCCGAACCTAACTCCTTTCGACAGCGGTACAGGTACAGCAGGGGTCCTCCCATGAGGCGGTCTGAATAAGGCGGTATCCCGATGTACGGCGGTAATAATCGCTTGACGAGAATGGGGAATTGCACTCATAACCTGGAATGAATAAGGTGTCCTTGCCCAATAAGGCGGTCATATAGCCCTGGCACACCACCGCCATGCAGGGGGACCACTACTGTATACACACATTAATCGGTCCCATCAGAAGCAAGGCGACACGATGCAATCTAAAAGCAGGAGAGCCCTATGTAGATAGCCCTCTGCTCTTGTTCGACGGGTTCTGCTCTTGTTGTTTGATAAATACCCTTGGGGCATGATAAACTGGGTGGTCTCATTGGCTTGGCTCCCGTCGAGTCTCGTCAGGTAGTGGCGATGCCGCCTGTACCTTCATCCGTGGTCTAAACGACACCAATTACATAATACTCCATACCCGCGTCAATTGTTTTCAATCACTCTTTTAGTCGTAGTTATCAGGTTTCAAACATAGCATTGTGTTCGCTTGTTTTTTTGTTGGGTCTTCAGGTGGAAGCGGCGAAGTACGACCTCAACTACATTGGCCTTAGCGGCAACATCGGCTGCATGGGTGAGAAAAAAACAGTTTTTGTTTAACGTTTTAATATTTTGCTACGGACGATGAGTCGGTGATAAGTCTCCGAAAAACACATGTCTCATTTTTGACGGTCTGACGTTTTGTCACGCATAATCAAAGTCGGAGATAGACTCCGAAAAAACACAAAATAGATTTTTTGTGGTATTGGTAGCAGTGCGTCGCGCCGGGGGGAGGGGGGGGGTCGGCGGCGTTAGAGTGCTTCCTTGAAACGACTGTTTTGTTGGTATGCAGGGCTGTCTGTCGTGTCGAGCAGTGGGCATTGAAAATCCGTGTCGCCCAGCGTCCTATAAGCGGAGTGTCCACCAGCCTGTTGTTTTGTTTCAACCGAAAGCTGATGTTACCGGTATGATAGCTCGCATTTGTTTTTTTCTGGTATACACTTAAAACGAGACCATTTGGCTGAATTTTTGTTGGGACGAGTGAACGGAGGCGGTCTGGCGATGTCGGCGATGGACATCATCAAGCTATACCTGGTCTACAATTAAAACAAGAACATTGTGGCTGTTTTTGTTGCTGGGGCAAATGAGATACGAGGTACTATTGGTCTAGGAAGCACATCGACTTTGTTTTTGTTGGGGCAAGCGTTATACAGTTCTATTAATAACAAGAACATCGACCATTTTTTTGTTGGCACTTGTGACCGGCGCCGGTTTGGCGGTGTCGACAGTGAAGATCGTCGAGCGATGCCCTGGTATATTGTTCTAACAAGAACATCGACCTCTTGTTGTTGGGGCACGTGGTGTACGCTTCTGGCAAAAACGTGGGCTTTGCCGTTGTTGGGACAAGCGGTGTACAATTCTAACAAGAACTTCAACTGTATGTTTTTTTGTGGGACAAGTGAACGGCGCCGGTCTGGCGATGTCGACGATGGACATCATCAAGCTGAAGGGAGGCGACCCGGCCAACTTCCTCGACGTGGGGGGGGGTGCGACGGAGCAGCAGGTGCAGAAGGCCTTCGAGCTGCTCAACGCCGACCCTAAGGTGAACAAATGGCGTAAAAAAAAAAGGAAACGCTTCTGTTGCGTTACGATACACGGGTACTGCGTGCAATGCCGACCCTAAGTCGGATGGCTGAGGTGCTTTTCTTGCTTAACGGTAGTGGTACTGCGTGCGCTGACATGTATGTTGTTCGCCGAGGGCGATTCGTTGCGTTACTGCACGAGTAGGTGTTGCGTTGTATGCTTTGTTGTTCGCCCGCGTCTGTTACGTTACTGTACGGGTAGTGCGATGTTTTGCCTATAGGGCGATTTCGCTGCTGGGTTTGACGGTGGTTTTTGCCGAATCATGCGTACCAAATTTATTTTTGTGTCAGCGCGCAGCACCACGAACGAGAGGTGCTCAAGTTGCTTCGTGGTTGTGGTACAACTCCGTGCAGTTCAGTCAGGACACTTAGGGTTAAGGAATTCAGCAGGCCGGGCTGCTTCGTGCGGCAATTGCTGTAGTCCAATCTTGTCTGACCAAATACCCGAACCAAATCCTCTCCCCCTTTCCTCCTCCTCCTCCTCGTGTCGATGCACCTCACTCAGACAACTTAGAAACACGAAAAAAAAACGCGTAATCATCACACGCTGTTTGCAAGTAAATATGAGATATCCGAAATTGTGGTATGTATGTACGAAGTACCAGGTATTAAATAAAGTACGCAGGTCAATTGGATACCTCCTTGTATTCTCCTGTTGACCTTGGGTTATGTCCCGGGGAGTTACTTGCTATACCAGGATTGGGTGGTGTTTTTTGTCCCGGACAATCCAGAACAAACTCTTGGCTATTACGGGGGACCATAGTAAAAAGGACCAGATATTGTTAGCAAAAATCGGGAAATATATAGGTTTTGGTGTCTACAGTAGGCTCTATTGTGTCTACAGTAGGTTCTATTAACTATGGGCCAAATATTGTTAGCAGCAATAAGGAAACATATAGGTTTTGGTGTCTACAGTAGGTTATTTTAACTGTGGGCCAAATATTGTTAGCAGCAATAAGGAAACATACAGGTTTGTTGACCCTGGCTTATGTCCCGGGGAGTTACTTGCTATACCAGGATTGGGTGGTGTTTTTTGTCCCGGACAATCCAGAACAAACTCTCAGCTATTACGGGGGACCATAATAAATAGGACCAGATATTGTTAGCAAAAATAGGGAAATATATAGGTTTTGGTGTTTACAGTAGGCTCTATTGTGTCTACAGTAGGTTCTATTAACTATGGGCCAAATATTGTTAGCAGCAATAAGAAAACATATAGGTTTTGGTGTCTACAGTAGGTCCTATTAACTATGGTCCCCCGTAATAGTTGAATCTACGTCGATGGCTTATGTTGCTTGTTCTTCTTTCATAGTTATACTTAGTATCACAACACCAACTGTTGCCCGAAAAAATGTGCTACGGTACGTATGTTGCTTTCACAAAGGTAAAAAAAAAGAAGACACCTCAGCATTGACATCCGACATTTCGTCGAAAATGGTAAATTGTGGTACGCGTTCTGTCACGCCTCCCCTCTGAAGTCCCCAAAACGGTTAAAGCTCTGTATTTCGTACATACTGTACGACTTCACGAAAACGTAAACCACTTCGCAGAGCTCCAACGAGAGCTCTCGACACTTTTGTTTTTGCTTTTTCCAGGTCCTCAACAGCCATTGGAATCCATTTCCGGAACGTAGAAGCATTTAATTGATAAAAACGATGGACCTTGCTTTAGGACCGAAATTTGATCATGCGGAACCCATTCCACCCCGAACGTCGCCGATCCAAACCTCAGGTGGCGACTATCTTGGTGAACATCTTCGGTGGCATCATGAGGTGCGACGTTATCGCGACCGGCGTGATCAACGCGGCCAAGGCGATCGGGATGAAGAAGCCCATCGTGATCAGGCTGCAGGGCACCAACGTGGAGCAGGCGAATGAGCTCATCGCCAACTGGTCAGTAATATTTTAGGTGTTGTAGGATTATCCCTGTTGGGTCGCTGTCGGAGTTTTGTTAAGGTCGAAATCATCGGGCCATTGCAAGTACTGGCCTGTACAACGACTCTCGCATTGACAAGTGGAGCTTCCGGTGTTTGCCACGTACTGGTATATACCGGCGTTCCCGGTGGTCAAGTGGTTAGCCTCGTATGTACGACTGCTAACGTCGATTTTTTTCGTTGGAGTCTGTCAAAGGAGTTTTTCTTTCAAAATTGACCGTGCCGAAAGTGCGAGAGCGTGAGTTGGTAAAAATCGATGACGAACAGTGGGAACACTGAACCCTCTGCGCGATAAAATTAAGGCACGCAGCGTAGTGGGGAGGTGGAGGAAGAGCCTGTTTTGTGACCCCCGATCTGAGTTACGACTAGGGACGGAGCTGGAGCAGAAGGGCGAAGATAATAAATGGGATGGGGAAAAAAAGAACAAGAAACAAAATCTGCACCCCCTGAGTAGTAAGGCTGCATATGCACACGCCCTGAGTGCTACAAGTGTCGGGGGGGTTTTGTTTCCCCTCAATGAAGGTTAGACCACCTATTATGGGAAATTTATTTTTTGGCCCTCAGAACTGAGTTTTCAGCCAAAAATATGCGATTTACTCGGCGGGACGGCCGAAAACACCGGTAGACTCGTCAGGATGCTCCCCGTAGTTTTCGTAGAGCTTCCTGACGTACTTTTTCGTTTCTCCAGGGTCGTAGTTTGACTGTTCGTCCAAGTTGCCAGTTCTGAGTACGTGATGATTTTTAGCCAAATATCCTCAAAGATCCATTATTTTTGGCCCCAGTTCTGACCAACAAGACTCATTTCTGAAATCTGATTGGTTGCGCCAAAAATCGAAGTGAGACCCTAGAAAAACGGAGAACTGCTCCAGAAAGCCCTCGGAAAACTACGGGGTGGATCTTGAGGAGTTTATCGGTGTGTTTGACTGTCCAGCGAAGTAAAAAGCGTATTTTTGGCCAAAAACTCAGTTCTGAGGGCCCAAAAATAAATTTCTCATAATAATAGTTGGTCTTAGGAAGGCTCCACGGGTTAGGGTCATTTTTTGGTAGGAAACAGACTACAAAAAACCCAACCCGACTGGTTCTGACCAGATCCTTCTCAGACACCCTACTACATGCTGTGTTTCAGTACCCGCGTCACACCATCACTGACGACGAAACTGTGGTGCGTCGTCCTGTCCGAATATCGACAGATACTTGCAAGCGAGGGCGCAATGAAATGCGACAATAATATTCACTCGTCGCTGCCGACTCCTGATGGGAGTTATACCAAGCAGTGGGTGGTAGGGCGGGGGGGAGCGGGGGGGAGCGGGGGGGCGGGGGTGAAGCTCGACGCACTACATCACTGCAAACACGAGGAGTGCGTGTGATTGAAACTAGTATTAGAGCGGTGGATCTTCGACGAACGATAAAGAGGCGGTGGGGGTGGGGGGTGGGGGTGGGGGGGTGGTTCTGAACCTGTTCTTCCAAGAATGCGTAGGAGCTGTGAACACATGCTCAGTGGGAAACGGGACGGAGGCAGCAACCCGCAATGGCGAGATGCACGACAGAGGCGAGGCGGGAGAAAACGCGGAGGTTAAACTTTCGATTGCGCCGAAACGACATATCTGCACACGTATATACATCCACACTTTGGGTCTATTCCAACGCTGCGGTGGATCGTGCGTTGCTCTGCAAACGTTTTTTTACCAGTATGTCATAAGCTCCACTCCATGAGTAGCATAAGCTTCTGCGCACGGCAGAGTACGTCTTCTGTTCAACTCGTCTACACCCTCCTGGCCTCAAAAAGTACCACACGGTACCGCTTTGCTTGATGCACCCTTCCTTGTGGCAATCCATGTATGCGCCTTTAGAGCTATGGCAACATGCGGCTAACTTGCGTGTGCTGCATCTCAGCGGCTGAGAGCGTTGGCGCCCCCATCGGCATCTCTAGCAGCTGGTTCTCCACGGGGCAGACCGGCTGCCTCGTCGCCGAAGCGGCTTTGAAACCGCAGTACACGACAACCAGGCTAACGCAGCACAGGAAAATCTGCATCGAAAGAACTACGGGGGACCACGTGTACAGCCCCTCAACACTCGTGGTTTCGGCGGCGATGAGCGCGTGAACGACACACAGCACAGCGCCGGTACAGCTCCAGATCCTGTAGGCTATGCGGTGCTTGCTGCAGCACGCCACGGGGCCCGACGACAGCACCGCCACGAAGGGTATGGTGGTGCACCACTCCGAAGAACAAAACAACACCGCCACGATGAGCTCGACGCAGATGTGGATCACGGCGACGTCTCGGGCTCGCGTGGCCTCCGCCGGGTCGTTTGTTGTTATCTGCACGGACGGGGGCGAACACGATTGCTTTTTAATACAACGCGGAACACGCGTAGGGTACGCATATAGACAATGCATTTAGCAAGCGGAGTAGACCGATGATGGTAAGTGGACCCTTTTTCGTAGCACTGCAGTGATACAGAAAGCTACCAGGTGTATTTCTTACTCTAGTTCCATGCTTTTGTCCCCAAAACGGTACTTACTGCAGTCGACGCACGCTATAATACGGTAGAGGTGTTGTGGTTCCATCGTTTTTTCTGAGGCTCCGCGCTTAAAGAGCATATAACCCAACCCTAAAACATTATTATTGGATAAACTACTGTAAAAGTAGTTCTACCAGTAGGTCAAAAGTGGAGAACCCAATAAAAACTACGATTGCAATAAGGAATTTAAGGGTAAAAAAAGAAAATAACAAAGAAAACGAGCAAGGGCAGCAAGTAGGATGGATCGATGTTTCAGATGGAAGAGTCCCATGACCTACTGCAGGTATGCAAAGAACCAAATTTTGCAAAAATAAGAAAAATAAAAATCCGACGATTTTGGGTTAAGGAGCTCCGACACCCACGAAAATTAACGTTTCAGCCAAAAAAAAGTGTTATTTGCCTCTATCGTAGCACGTGTCAGTCCAAAATAACGGGGTTAAGCTGGAAGTATCGTGGGTGCAGAAGGGAGTTATAATAGCCTTCGTGGGTAGATTTTTTTTTGGTTTTTCCCTCGGTTTTTTCTTCTTTTTGAAAAATGCCTTTTTTGAGTGATCGACGTTTTCAATCAAGCTCATGCTGCACACATTGTGGGATGGCAAACATAATTGTAGGACGGCAAACATACCAATACAAACACAATACTGTAATGTACGGAATACAATATATTTTATGGGGCGCTTCTCAGGCCCTACTTCTACCTGCCGTGCTCCATTCTACGCCAAAGCTGCACTCGTGGTGTACTGCATTTGTGCGCTGGCGAACCCTTTTTACGGCTGACCCTGAAAAACAAAATCCCACGAATTCCAAGTATTATTACGCTTTGTCCCCAAAACGCGCGCGCGATTGTGTAGGGGCTAGTACCGGCAATGTGAACGGCAACACGGCGGGCGCACAATAACGACACACAGTTAAGTGTTGCTTGGCATGTATTGTAACCCAGATATCACCGCGTCTACCTGTCTGTCTGTCTGTCTGTCTGTCTGTCTGTCTGTCTGTCTGTCTGTCTGTCTGTCTGTCTGTCTGTCTGTC
>JAYJME010003612.1:0-11903 GCA_036873775.1 Costaria costata | reverse complement strand
ACCCTGTCTGCCATCTCCTCCCTGCTTTCGTCTACCGCGGTTCCCGTTCTACTCTTCCTGCTGCCCCCCCTGCCCTCGCTCCCGTGGATCACTTTCATGGCGTCCCATCGAGTTCTGCGCTGAGCCTTACTACAGCAGTAGCCCTCTCCCCCCTCAACTTCTCCACCAAAGTCACGTCGGCGGCAGCTCTTGGCCGACACGAGCGAGAACCCCTGTAAAGAATACCCTCAGCTCACACACCGCCGTTTAAACGCACTCGCTCGCGGATAGTCTGGACTACATTAGTTAGTCTGGTTACGTTATCACGTGGTAAGCGTCGCACATGCTATTTCTTCACCACATACAAAGCAGCCGAAACTGATTATGGGTCTTGCTTGGTTTGGTGCAGTGGACCATACCTGGCGCATGGGGCAGAGTGTGGAATATTGGTTGTGACAAGGGTTCTCCTCCGTTGCTATATCTCGCTGGGAAGTGTCTTCAAGGGTTTTAAATATCAGCTGCCGACGACAACGTCGGTGTTTACTTTTGGTAGTGATAGACGCACGATTATGGAGGAGATGGGAAGGGATAGACCTTCCAGAGGCGTTTACTAAATATGCATCAAGCCGTCGGGTTATGCGGTGATACGAGGCAGCAATCGTGCTTAGGGTTAGATATTGAAAAACTATTTGTTGTGCCTCAAGCGATTCTGGCGTGTTTACGTTCCGGCGCAATCAGTTAAACGTGTAGGGGGCTTGATCGAATAGGACGTGCGGTTTTGTCCCTTGCAGCATGTGTGTGCACGGTACATGCGCCCTGCCGCGCCCTGCGACAGGCAGAGGCGAGTATCAATATATCTCCGTAACCATTACAATTCAAGACCTTGCCGATGCCGCAACGCTGTCGCCGAATCCCGCATTGTGCAGGTATATGGGTGGGACCCAAATGGCACGATCGTGTTCAACGATGTTTTCTGCAATAATAACTTCGCGTCAACAGATGGCGGTTGCTTCCAAGGTTCGGGCAAGGCCATCTTCAACGATGGAACGGTCATGCTAGACAACCATGCGCCACACGGGGGCAGCATATGTGAGCGTCAATACTATTTGTCTTAGCAGGGGAACCGCTGCTCCCACTGGTATATGGTTTATCGATCGCTTGGTGCGTTTAAATCTACCGGACACAATGCTAGCCGTAAGGTCAAGGAACGGGCTATGTTTAAAGTGCAAGCCAGAGCCAACGTCCACCCGTCAAGGGTCATTGCTTGGTACACACTCTCGTGTGTCTTGAGCCCTCCATATAGCAATGGACAGTGTCCGATGACGGTATCCGCCGTGATAGACAGGGTTGATTAGCCGGAACAGCCGCGCACGGTGCAAGGACGATGCGTGGGATAATACGTGGGGTGGTTGATAGGTTTCCATTTAAAGATGGCGTCCTAACTCCCCGACCCTATATATCCCCCACGGTTTACAGAATGCTCCTTCAGCATAACGGTCGTTTGCTTGCCCTGACCTACGCTGCAAACTGACTCATTTTGTTTAAAACGTATGACGCACCAGATGCAGACACGGGCAGCACTATCGACGTCAACGGTGGAACCTTCACGAGCCGAACCAGCGACAGAGGCGGTTTCCTTTATGCCGCATACAATACCACCGTGAAGATCACTGGGGGGCTGTTTGCAGACAACATTGCGTCCAGAAAAGGCGCAGCAGTAAGTGACCCGACGGCCTGACGGCTGCAGCCATTGCTTCACTGCGACACAATCGTTCAACTGTGACAACGCAACGGTGACGCCATACTGCAGTAGACATCCGTTTCCTCTGTGTCCGAGGGATCTGCTTATCTTGCGTGTATAGTTCGGTTCAATGTGTCTTCCATTAATGGGGATGCCCCGAGGTACTACTACTGCCCAGCTTGTTGTACAGGTATACGAACTTGACCCGGGGCGATTTATTTTGTCCGTTGACCTATGCACATGCATACGTGCACGTCCATCTGCAATACCACAAGGGTAGCTCGGCGTAAGATAGCGTCATTTTATATGCCTGGGTTGAGCTTCTTACGGTCTCGTCGACATTAAAGTGTTACAGCCGAGATGTTTGACGAGACATGGTTTTCCAGCCTGTCATTTTCTGATTTCAAATGGATAATTGTTGCGTGTGGGTTCGCCTGGCTTCGGAGGATTCCGCCACATCAGTAAACGTATGCTCTGGTAAACGTCCCGTCCGGCTTCTCATTTTGTGTTACGGCAACAGCTCTATTGCAGCGGGAATGGAGTGTCTACTATTTCGATCGAAGGAGGGACGTTCAGGAACAACATTGCGCTTGAATCGGGAGGCGCCATCGCAGTCTGGGGAGAGGATGTGCTGGTGTCGATCACGGGAGGCACATTTGAAAACAACACTGCAGTGTAAGCTTGTCGGCGGAATATGAGGCCGCTTCCATGCCGTCTGTATGTCGGTGGTTTGGAGTGGTTGGGCCTCAAGCGTAACAAGTCAGTACGCAGTCCAAATATGATAGAGGACTATCGGCAAGAATCAAACCGCAACGTTTCATGTGATCGCTCCTGTATCTTCTTGCTGCTGGGCCTATTTCACCTGTTTACCGCACCGGGGACTGTGTCTCCTTGGACTGAACGAGTAATTCAGCTCGGGTGGGTGCTCGTCGTGCTGACACTTGGCTATCTCGGTTCCCAACGTCCGCCATGCCCTTTTCCAGGTTTTTTGGCGGCTTCTTATTTTTGGAGATTCAGGCCAGCATCCGCTGCGAGGGAGCCACCATCAGAGGAAACTCCGCCGGTGAACAGGGTGGGGGGATTTATGCCCGACAAGCACAGGTG
Source organism: Costaria costata (assembly GCA_036873775.1). Classification (NCBI taxonomy): domain Eukaryota; class Phaeophyceae; order Laminariales; family Agaraceae; genus Costaria; species Costaria costata. The sequence continues at coordinate 9,079 of JAYJME010003612.1, read as the reverse complement.
GTGAACTCTAGCTGCGACTTGATTGCCAACGAGTCGCCTCAAGGTGCGGCCATCTACCTGACACATGTAAAAAATGCTACGTTCGAAGGCCACAATGTCGTCGACAATCTGGCCTCGGGCGGCAGCGTAGTGTATGTGGCATCGAGCACCGTCGTTGCCAAAGGTGTGATACTCGAGTCGAGTGTCGGCCTCCAGGCTTATTCCTCCAACCGCGCGATACAGCTGGACGAACATTCTACGCTCGATGCGGAGGAATGCGTGTTTGAGGGCTGGCTCGGTGACACGGTTGTCCTCAACCTAAACTCCGCTAGTGGCTCGCTTGTCCTCAACAGCTGCGACTTTAGCGGAAGCTGCGCGGCGATGGCGGTCATCTCGCCCAACTCGGACGCTGAGATCCGGAACGCCGTCGTCAGTAATGTCACGCTGAAAAATGCTGTCGATGGCACGCTGGACAACCCGCTAACGCTTGTGGACCGGGCGCTGAACTGCAGCGATTCCAACGCTTGCATTGGGGAGTGCGTGGACAGTTTACTCGGAGTGCTGTGCGAGTGTCTCGAGGGAGGTGAATGTCAAAACGGGGGCGACAAGCTATCCCTTTACCTCAAAATTCCCCCAGAAAACGAGACGTTTAGTCCCAACCCGGTGTCGTATGAGCTCTTGGTCTCATCAGCGGTTAATGGAACGACATTCGTCATCTGGAACCTTGCGTTCGAGGGGTGTGACCTGGAGTTGGACGTGGTCCCATCCAGCGGGGTTTTGTTGCCTGGGAGTAACGCAACTGCCACGGTTACCGGCACCTCGTCGAAGCTAGATGTAGGAGGGGACCTAAACTGCAGTTTCTATTTTAAACCTGTAGGCAACTCTAGCAACGACTCAACCAGCGCCGCTAACCTGGGTGTTTTCTCGGCGTTCTACCTTTGTGGAGCTTACGAATTTGCCCAGCCACAGGAAGGCGATGGCGTCAATGGTTTTTCGTGCGAGCAATGTGCTACTATCAATGGTGAGGAGGGGGTGAATTGCGAGAGCCCGGGGTCAACGCTGGCTTCGCTGCCTATCAGGTCGGGTTACTGGCGGTCGAACAATGCTTCCCTGGATGTCCGAGAGTGCCTGTACTTGAAGGCATGCTCGAGCGCGACGAAAATTGAAAGTGCGGACGACTACTGCGCCGATGGGTACAACGGTCCATGTGAGTCCACTCACAGCCGAACAATACCGCAACCTCGACTAGCGTTGCCTTGACTGAGAGTCGTCCGTCGCCCGTTTCGATTAGTTTCATGGGTATTTCTGTAACCAATGGCCTTGTCTTGGGTGTCGCCCACGGCAGTTTGTATGTGTAACCGGCGGATGTTGTGTGTCTTCTATTCCGGGGGACCATAGTTAATAATATCTACTGTAGACACAATAGGACTTACTGTAGACACCAAAACCTATATATTTCCCTATTTTTGCTAACGATATTTGGTCCATAGTTAATAGGACCTACTGTAGACACAATAGGACCTACAGTAGACACCAAAACCTGTATATTTCCCCATTTTTGCTAACAATATTTGGTCCTAATTACTATGGTTCCCCGTAATAGGATTAGTTTTTGACGAAATTATCGATCATCAGCTGATGATGAGGTGGTGTATTTTTACCTTGTCCTAATTATATATTGCTCCTCCTCCTCCGTGGTGGTGATCATGACGTCGATTTGGATCTTCACGACTATGCCGGTTTCAGTACGCCCCGCAGGGCACCGGCTCTATCGTGCGCCACCGGACCGCCCGCGGCACCGCGACCAAGCCACGCCCCTATTTCAAGTTGTGATCCACGTATGTATGCGATGTGATACGCCACTCACCACTCTCATTGCAAGTGTACTTTTTCGATATACTGTAGTGTATTGCGATCCCCGCTTACAACAGAGTCTACGAGAGCTAGCGAGAGAGCCCTTCGGGCAGCTGCTGAGAGAGAAAGAGAAAGAGCGTTTCACCACGTGCATTCGTCACCTACTACTGTACGCGTTCGTACGGCTCATTTAGAAACCAGAAGGACGTTCTGACATATATGGTAATCTTCACTTGTTTTCGAACTTTTTTTTCCCCCTGAAATCTCAAGGGGGGTTTACATTATGTATTATAAACCCTTAGATAGAAAAAATGACGAAACATGTTCTACGTGTAGAATAGCTGCCGCTAGGAACTCGCGCAGCAGGATGTTTGCAACCTGTGGTCAACTGGTGCGTGTTGGGGAGGTTTAGGTTTTATTCCTGTCCTGATTTTGCTTTTTTTCTGTTTTCGGGGATTATACCGTGGTCGGTCGTATTTACGGGGGACCATAGTAATCAGGTCCTCCCATAAACACAAAGACATACATTTCCTTATTTTTACTAACCATATTTGGTCCTCATTACTAGATATGGTTGATATTACGGGGGACCATAGTAAATAGGACCAAATATTGTTAGCAAAAATAGGGAAATACATATACATAGGTGTTGGTGTCTACAGTAGGTTATATTGCATCTACAGTAGGTCCTACTAACTATGGACCAAATATTGTTAGCAAAAAAAGGGAAATATATAGGTTTTGGTGTCTACAGTAGGTCCTGTTGTGTCTACAGTAGGTCCTATTAACTATGGTCCCCCGTATGTAGCAGTAGATGTCAGGCTTCGGCGGTCTCGAAAAGGGGTCCATATTTTTTTGTTGGCGCCATGTACATTATTAGCAACTCACGTTTCGCTTGTAGTGAATTGACGATCACGGCGTCAGCCACGCGAAGCAAAGCGGGTTGCTAGGTTGGGGGGACTGATAGCTTTAGTGTACGTACGAACGGAGCGGTTCAGCCCACCACCAGACGGAGTTTTAGGAGGAGACCGACAAAATATGAAAAGAGTGTAGCTTGGACGAGACGACGGCGGACACACCACCACCACCACCACTAGTACCACCACCACCGCTGCCGCCACCACCACCATCACTATCACTTTCATCATCACAATTGTTACACCACCGCCACTGCCACCAACAACAACACCAACAACACCACGCTCACCACCCCCACTACCACTACCACGACCACCACTATCACACGACGACCACCACCACCACCACCACGACCACCATCACCATTACAATCATCACACCATCACCACTCTCACCAACACGCTTACCACCACCACTACCACTACCACCACCATCACTATCATCACACCACTATCACTATCACCACCAGCACCACCAGCACCACCACTATCGTCACCACCGTCATCACTATCACCACCAACACCGACACCAACACTATCACCACCACCACCACCACCACCACCACCGTCGCCACCAGCACTATCACCTCCAACACCAACACCAACACCAACACTATCCCCACCACCACCACCACCACCACCACCACCACCGTCGCCACCAGCACTATCATCACAACCACCACAACCATTATCACCATCCCTATCATCGCCAACACACTACCACTAACACCACCCCCACCACCAACACCCCCAACACTGCCATCACCACCACCACCCCCAACACCGCCATCACCACCACCATCACCGTCACCAACGCCACCACTATCACCACCAACACACTACCACCAACACTATCACTACCCCCAACACCACCCCTACCCTACTCCCACCACCAACACCAACACCTCCAACACCACCATCACCACCACCACCTTCACCGCTACCCCCCAACACCACTATCACCACGACCACCATCGCCACCAACACCAACACTTTCACACATCGGGCATATCAAGATCTAGATCCTATAGATCATATAGATAATCTAGATCACAGATCACGATCTAGATCATCTAGATCATCTAGGTCATCTAGATCCTATATATATGTCGTTGTGATATATTGTACAGGGTCTGTGTAATACAGACCCAACCCGAGGAAACTTGTGCTAGATCATACAGATCATACGACTCCACACCCGGCAACATGATCTAGGCCATGCAGATAATCGTACAGACCAGGGATCTATCTGTCTGCCCTGAACGACACAGATCATGAGTGGGGATCTGACCATTTGACCCGTCCGATGTGCGAGCTACTTTGCAGCGGCACCTGGTAGTCTCATGCGGCGAGCGATCGTGTGGTGCAGCTCTTTGCAGTGAGGTGATGTTCCGGTACTATTAATAGATGTACCACCCCCAAACCCAGCGGATGCGACGTGTGGACTCATAATAGATGTATGAACCACCCCCAAACCCAGCAGCGGATGCTACGCGTGGACTCATGCTGTAAAACATCGGTAGGGCTGTGAGATGACTGGGCTCGGGAGCTACGGTAGTTGTTGTTCCGTGGCCATGGCTTGAGGGATAGATCGTCCGTTTTTGAGTATGGTATGCGTGGGTTCAGTTCCCGGCATGTCAACTTATTTTTCATGTGTGAATAAAGGCTCGAAGGTTCTGGTTTACCAGCATAGTCCGTGGCGAGGGGAGAGTCCCGGGGATCAATGTAGCACGGTGAGATTCAATGATGGTTCATCGTGAGTTCTGACTTACCATGTACCTGGTAGTAGTTTTGTTTTCAAGACGCGCGTCGAGTTTTATAAACAACGCGCCGAATCAGACACGACAGAGACGCAGAAGTTCGAGCAAATTACCGCACTCAATTTCCTGGCAGCTGTATTACCTTGACTGTATGTTGCGTTGTAACACACGTGACGAGACGTGGTTGGTTTAAACAACGCGGTTGGTTATACGCTTTCCAAAGAAGAAGTGAGAAGGATTTCCCCTAGTAGCTAGCGAGAAAACAATCGCTATCTTAGGAGATAGACGGTGGCCACAGGCGGCGAAACAGGACGGGGATAGGGTTCGCAAAAAGTTTCTTAATAATATATGGAAACAACGTAATGAGCGCCCAACTGTTGGAGGTGTCTCTATTAGGAGTGGGAACGGTGCTCCGTCTCGAAAGGGATGCGTGGTCAATGGTCAAATGACTAAGGCAAGCAACTAATGAGTACGCCCCGCCCCCTGAGTATGCCTTCAAGGTGATCACTCCGTTATGGTGCTTGATTTAGCAATTAATATGTACCAGGGTATACATGTATACCATACTGCTGTGGGTGTAGCATTGCCTATACCCAGCTACGTATGTATGCGGTTATACTACCATGCTTACTTCTCGCACTCGCAATCGCAGGACGAATAAGCATACCTGGGACAAGAGGTATCTTCAGCTCCTATTAAGCGATTAACCCCTCTGGGGCTATCGTACACATACCGTAAGAGTTATCATGGCACTTACTGGTTGGTACTTGTTGGTACGAGGTCTACTGCTCTTAGGCGATGAGCCCCTTAGCACTATCGTAAGAGTTATCACAGCACTTACTGGTACGAGGTATACTGTACTGCTGTTAGCTGATAATACTTTTTGGGGCCTTCACACTCCAGAGGGAAAGAGCCACGAAAAAACATGACGATTACGCTCACAGCATCATCAGCCAGACCGAGAAGCCAGGATGGCACGGTTGCCGTGGCAGGGCGGGAGGTGTGTCCGGATTTCAAAGCAAGGAGATGCGCGACACGCGCGAAGCAAGGTACAACTCGTACTGCTGCTGTACACTCACACTATTAATATTAATAACTACTGTAGACGACCGACAAGACGGCACTACCGCACTTTGCCTCATTTTAGTCGTAGCACCCGGGTTCACAAAAGGTCAGCATGTTATCAAATACCTGGTACCACTACGTCCGGAAATGTAAGCACCGTTTCGTATTAATATTGAATAACACAAGGTGCTTATATTTCCGGACAAAGTGGTAACTGCTAACCCCCTTTAAATCGGCACACCGGGGTTTTGGGGGATAGCCTACTTAGAGATAGGGTGGCCTTTTTTTTGCAGTAGTATGTGTGTGTTCTTCACATGAAATAAGGCGTTCTTGTACTCGTCGACATCCAGCACGCCCAGTGTCCGTGCCGATTGTTCACCCTAGAGAGATACACGCTCTGTGGTGATAGACTTCGGCACAGAGATAATGCATCGTAATGCATTAGACAACGCAATGCCATGCCATCGTACTGGGTACGACAGGCGCAAAATACATACGCCAGCAACCGAAATGCACTGAAAGAGAGAATACCGAAGCAAAATGAAAAAACACAAAGTATATAGAAGTACGGGGTTAAGATGTAATATTGATATTACTCTCACCGTTGCGTGAGATGCCTGAAGTTTTCGTTTTCCACCACGTAGGCATTGGTCGCCAACTCCACGGCCGAAAAGCATGCCACGGCCAGCCACGGCAAAGGAACCACCTCCAGAAACCGACCTCCTGTGAACCTGTTCATAAAAGTAAAAAAAAAAAAGCAAAAAAAAACACCATCATACCTCAGCTGCCGTGAGATCGACAACTTGTCCTAAGAGCAGGTCACGATACCATAAGAGGAGCGTATCAGACAAGTTAGGGTTGGATTTTCCTTCTCGTCCTCCTCCTCCTCCTCCTCCTCCTCCCCCTCCTCCGGCGGTGGCGGCGTTTCAAGCGAGCGGGTCGGGGGGAGGCAGGGGGAGACCAGAAGCCAGCGACCGTTGTCCGGGTCGAGCGGCGGGTTGGGGAGGCGGTCGTGGGGTGGGGGTTTCCCATCCGAGGAGAAGGAAGAGCGGCAGCAGGTAGGGGGGGATGGCGGGAGGGGAGAGGGGGCAGAGGAGAGGAGGAGAGGGAAGCACCTGCAGACAGGCATCGAAAGATGAGATACTGCTGTATATGGTATATGGTACCGCCGGGAAACGCGCAAGATGATATTCCCCCCGTACGGTACGAATTTCCAAGCTGATTTTATCAAAAACGGAGGGGGGGCAGTTTCAGTGCAAACGTGAGTAATTGTTATTACGTCGTGATAATAGTGAATCTTCCTGGGGTAGCTATTTACGCACTCTGGTTGGCCGAGGGGTGTTTTTTTTAAGCGGCTCAATCAACCTACCAGTCAGTAGAGTTTTTCCAAGCCACAGCATCCCAATCCGGCCGAATCAACCTAGCGTCTTTCCAAGCACAGCTTCCACGCCGGCCGAATCAACCTAGAGCCTTCTTAAGCCACAGCGTCCTAGCACGAGGTTCTGGTTAGGGTTCTGGTTCGGGTTCGGGTTCGGGTTCGGATTAGGGTTTCTGGTCGGGTGGTCGACTGTAGGCACCACGGCCAAAAACCCCGTAAATATTCACTATCAAGGTGCAAATACGTCTCAGTAATCGTTACCGTAATCGCTACAATAATAAGAAAAAAAAGCTAAAAAATTACCATTATTATCGGATTTCAAACAAACATCACCATCCTTTTTTTCGTGATTGGCACTTTAAAAGGGGTTGCAACCCTTGAGTAAAATCCGAGGTCCAGGCGGAGGACCCCGGATTGTGCTTTTATTAGATGGACACCTTGACCACTGAGCTATCAGTCAGCAAGCGCTGACTGATAGCTCAGTGGTTAAGGTGTCCATCTAATGCACTTATACTTACTACGCCTTACAGCGCCGGTCAGGTGGCAAAATAAATACCTTGGTACTCACTAATAGTAATGTGTGTGGTGGTCTTCATTTTCTGATTGTTTAGTCATTTCTTTGCGATTGGCACTACATCCAAGTACTACTGCTGTAACAGCGCTGCACGTTGCCAGATGGCCAACATAAATACTTCATAACAATCAAATAAACACTGAGTTGTAGTAACAATAGTAAATGAACAGCAACGGACGGCTGATATGATGAGGATGATGGTAGATGTCATTATATTTCTCTATCTGTAGCGGGAAGCATATTATTATTTGTCACTACTAGAGGCGTGCTACGATAGAGGTGCACCGTTTTTTTTTCTGAGGCTCCTCACTTTATGCAGGAGCTCTGTACTTCACCCCACAAACTGATTTGGATCAAACTAAAAGGTGCAGCTCGATTAAAAAAATAACCATGACCTATAGGTGTTATATGCAAAACAATCGTATAGCGAAACAAGAATGACACCCCGACGATTTTGGGTTAACCCCTTCAGAGCCGGAAACGGTTTTTGGGGACGAAACTACTTGGAAATAGAGTGGGTCATTTTTCGCGGTGCTAAAAGGGTTAAGGAGCTCCCGTCATTCAGAAACAAAAAAAACAGTAAGTAAGTGCTATACCTCTAGGTACTCGTCATTATTGCCGCCTTCGGGTTTACGGCCTCCCAAATTTTAACGTAGAGCACAACCGCCCGGGTGTATCCCATGACCAAGCCGTGTTAGTGTTACTACTATTATATTTGCCATCCGACAAAATGTGCAGCATGAGCTTCAGATCAATCACTCCCAAATACTCCATTAAATAGAAGAAAACCAAGGGAAACCGAAGACAGAATGGTAACCTTAAGTATAATAGTTATAACTTGCTGTACCTACTTCCAGCTTGACATATAATACTTGAATCTATCTATCTATCTATCTATCTATCTATCTATCTATCTACCGGTATATATCTATCTATCTATCTATTAGTATATATCTATCTATCTACCGGTATCTATCTATCTATCTATCTCCAGGCTCGTACAAAGCGGTGCCGATTCCATGCGGTTGTACTGATTGATGTTAAGGTGTATTGTATTAATGGTTAATAGTATGTCGAGCTACTACTGGTAAAAGGTTATCCATCGCCTACCCAAACTAAGCCTTACAACGCTCTCGCCACCCCGGAACGGCTGCCTTAAGGTATCCATTTGTAAGGTATCCATTTGTTATCGGGCTCCTTGTAGTAACAGGCCAGCAACCATTACCTACCCAAACGAACCCCTTGAAACACTGATGATACAGGTACCGGACTACAACCTGGGTGATGGTATAATATTTCGGAACCAGGTACTCGTACTCAATCAAGACTACGCCCATCAACGACCTCGGGCTGTAGATGAGATGCGAATGAATACATAAAATAAATCTATTATTGATATCATATTTCCTATTTTCCACCGTCGGGTATTATTGTACGGGGGGGGGGGTGCACTCACTTTGTGCATGGCCATGACCATAGACCCTCGCATCCCTACTACTATGTCGGGACGGAGCACGTCGGGTTTTTACCAACCAGGCAGAAGCATTGCTTG
>JAYJME010003611.1:0-11903 GCA_036873775.1 Costaria costata | reverse complement strand
CAGTAGGTTCTATTGTGTCTACAGTAGGTCCTATTGTGTCTACAGTAGGTCCTATTAACTATGGTCCCCCGAAATAGAAATTCGGCATAACCCAACAGTAGGGATTGCAAGTGTTGTGTTGCGATAGGATGTTTCCTGGAATATTCCTAGGGTTCAGAAAAAACGAAGCTACTTGGCACCCTGGTCCCACCCGGACCTGAGCCCTCCTAACTGCCCTGGAAAAAAACAAATAGCCGCCGGCAGGGCCTACCAAAAACTCCAATCTCACGCAAAACTCCGCCACCACCCCCCGACCCTCACCCGTGATTTTGGGCTATGGTTATCGGGATTATTCCCAGAATTTTCTTCACCGAAACACTTGTAATCCGACCTCTTAACCCAACCGCAATGGGTACGCCATTTCCCGGTGTTTTACCATTCGCAAGGCCCACATGTGTGAGACACCTAACAGCCGCATCTTCATTTATTACTTCTTAGTATTATGTCCCAGTCGGCCTCGGCCTTGGTTTCTTAAGTACTATCTTTACTACATACTGGTAGTAAATATTTACCACAGGCGTTAATTATCTTACTACTAATGTACTTCGTATGTCCTGCACTGCTCTAGTTCGCGGCGCATATGTGGGCACGGGCACTCCAATTTTAGTCCCGGCACAATTTGCGCTATACATGGGAGACGATCAATTCTTGAAAATCTCCAATTTGGAATCGGCACCCGGCACAGTCAGTACCTTGTTGGCAGCGTCACCTTCTCCATGCCCCTGTCTTCGCGTACTATAAATACATATATGTCGTATAAATACATGACTGCACACATCGGACTGATCAGATAATTTCAACCATTCACGACCTGTGTCGTTTAGGGAAAACTTATCCCTGGTTTAATACTAGCTGCATTGCCTTATATAGCTCATGTTGCCGGGTGCAGAGCCGTATGGCACGCATGATCTATATATAGCACATGCTTCCTGTGGATCTGTATTTCACAGATCCTACACAACATATCATAACGGCAGGGCAGGATCTCGATGATCTAGATGATCTACAGGATCTAGCTCATGATCTAGATCGTGATCTGTCCGACGTGCGAAACATACCTGGTACGTAATTTCGCACTTTTGTCTATGATGATACCATTTATTTTTCTTTTCTGGTCGTCACTTTTGCTTCCGAGGTCATCTCGCATCACTTTTTACGCTCAGCGACCTCCTTCTATTTACGGACAAGCCGTGGTCGTCACAGGTATCTTCCCATCTCCCACCCGGCAGATACATAGATGTCTTCGTTTTGGTAGCTCAGAGGGTATTCAGCATTCCCGTTGCCCGTCGATTTTCGTAGATTATGCCAAGTCACGCTCTCACGCTTTCAGCGACCGAAGAAGATGGTTTCACTATTAACACTATTAACTGTATTGCAGCGCCAACGATAGGCTTGCTGTGCTTTTCCCTAGGTGTTAATAGTTACGGCTGGATGGAGACATGTTTTTTTCTGATATTTTTCGAACTTAAAAAGTAGGATTTGTTTTGGGGGGAAGTTTCGCACTTTCAAAGTAGGGAATCGGCGCGGCGATATGACAGGCACATATTTGGAAACCAAAAAACACAGGTAGGTAGGTACATGTTGGAATACCAGTGAAAGTATTAACAGAATGTTACAATTGGGAGGGTTCGAGCCCCAGCAGGGGTGACAAGTCTATCGGATAAGCTATTAAAACCCAAATGTATATCAACGTTGCTGTTCTCACACCTACTCAAATCGCCATAACCTAGCCCGCCCAACAAACCGCCAGAATCTAGCCTGCCTAACTCATCACCATAATCTATGTATAGCCCGTGGTAGCAAGCCAGGCTCGTGTAACTCTGGAGTGACAGGCTCCAGAAATTCAATTCTGGAATGGAAGAAAAAAGCAAATCAGGACAAACAAAACAAAACACGAAAAACCTGAGGGAAGTCGCACCTTAGAAAAACACCAAACAAAAAAGGCTATCAACGCAACAATGTCTTCCATTTTGAGCGCATGTAAGCAACGGGAAAAGGTACAAGCGTGGGCGCAACTAGGACTCACGTTGACGGTGCTGATATCGCTGCTGTCCGTGAGCAGTCTCGGGTCGAAGTTGCCCTGTACCACCGCCGGCTCCCTGCCGGTCCCTCTCGCCGCTTCTTCTAGGGCATCCCGAGTGGCTTTTCGGCCCGTCTCGGTGTCCATAGTTACGACGTCGTAACCCGCCGCCTGTTAAGACACAAGAAACACAAAACCCATAAATGACATTGTTGGTTATTAAAAGTTATAAATAGTTCTTGTCGATGTTGCTCATCTCACATTACCTCATTGCCATACTATATACATACTACTTGCAGTGGTACGCGGCAACACCAGCGGACTTAAATTAAACACCCAACCACACATCGGGGATTCAGCAACCCATCCCCATCCCCGGGAATGTACGTGCATGCCGACTGCTGAAACCCCGGAGGGATTTTGTTTTGTTGAAAACCGGGGATCGGGGATTAAGCAGCCCATCCCCGGGAGGCTGCCTTACGACGGCCCCCGCTGGCCGAATTTGGGGGCGGCGCCCTTTTTTTCTCCGGGGATACCGAGGGCTGTTGTGTGCGGGGCGGCCTTGGCAAAGTCGCGTGGCCGCGGGGGGTCGGGTCGCGGTCAGGAGAGCCGGGTTTCCCACAGGGTATACTAATGTGGAATAAGCTGTGAAGATCCGAAATAATGTCACTGCATAGCGGCATTATACAATCATAATCTAACGGTGTAGGCTAATCTACGAGCAGTCCGTGCTCGTGAAAAGGCACAAGGGTCTACAGGTAAAATAGGTACGACAACAAACCCGACCAACTTCAGTTTGGCTCCGAATACAGTTAAGACATGAATACATCGTGATTCGCGTTACCTCGCAACCGCAATAGGATCGTAACGAAAAGAAGGCAAGCGCTCTGCGCGGCAGCTCGATACGCCGTGCAGATGTATGGCGGCTTGTGTCGACAGCAAGGCAGATTAAATAGTTTTTCACGCTACTTGATCAGATCAGCTCACGGCTGACACCATATACACTCCGCGTGCTGTTTGGAGGGAGAGAGGGGGGGGGGGAGGGAGGAAGGAAAGAAGGAAAGAAGGAAGGAAGGAAAGAAGGAAATAAGGAAAGAAGGAAAGAAGGAAAGAAGGAAAGAAAGAAAGAAGGAAGGAAGGAAGGAAGGAGTAAAGGAGCCACCTCGCGAGGGGTCAGTTGATAAGAACACGGCTGATACTATACAACCCGCGTGATTCCACCGTTACTGCTGTACGACCCGCACCTGAAGAGCAACATTGGCGTAGGTGGCCCCTCTTGCGAAGACCATCAGCGGCACTCCCGGACACCGCACCTTCAACTCAGATGCTATCCTGATCCAGGGGTATCGTGAAAACGACGAAACACACGGCGCAAAGGACGAGAGACAGGCGTGGCAGAAGGTTTTGCTAAGAGTACGAAGGCGCTGAATAGTCGGTATCTGGTGGTACTACTATTGCGGGCGACCGGCTGAAAAACCTTAACCTTGAGCACTTCATAAGCTATTGAAAGAGCTACTGGCTTCACGTCGGCGGCTGGTGCTGCTATTAATAAGCAATATGGCTATTAATATCGGCTATTAATAGGTTGACTTCGTAAATTCAGCTTAAAGGGCGTCGGCGTAGAGTGAGCGCCAGCGCACCGAGTTAACAGAAGCACGGCCTTCTTGATCCCGAAACCAGCAAAAACAAAGGCTGGGGTGAGACGGAGAGCACAAGGTAGTACAGGCGGGAAGTGCGCCATGCGTTGAATGGACATTCGGGATTTGTCAGAAACGGAAGCTTGCTCACACCTTTGAAGGAGTCTTTTTCATACCTTCCAAGGAAACTCTCTCCTTTCTCCTACCTTTCAAGGAGGCTTTGTCACACGTTTCAAGGGGGCGTTCTCATACCTTTTAAGAAGGTTTTCTATTATATTTAAAGGAGGCTTTATCACACCTTTCAAGGCGGCTGGCTCACACCTTTCAAGGCCTCTTTCTCATGCTGTACAAGGAGGCTGTCTCATACTGTACAAGGAGGCTTTCTTTCATACCTTTCAAGGTACGGCATGGCCCGATCGTAGAAGTGGTCTTCGCTGATGAAGCCACCCATGGCTTCGAACACCTGGAGGATGTCGGCCCCCGCCTCCACCTGCGTCGAATAGGCGAAACAAAAATAAGAACAAACACAGTGTTGTACTACGATTCTGTAGCTTTGCTACTACACTGCAGTACGTACACCTCGAGTTCTGTCGGCAGTTTTGACGAACATTAACAATAAACTGGAATTGGAAGGGACGTATTCGGACGACGTCGCATACATACAGTACGCGACACCACTCAAAACAATGGGAATTCATACTTTTTGGCTCGAGGTTTGCACGAAACATAAGAAAAACATTCCGTAATGCTGAAATTAGTGCAGGACACGCCCTGCCCCACATCCTAATCTATCCTTGGCCCACAATAAGAGCTTCTTGAGTAAATGTAAATAGTACCTGGATATGTAGTGGCGAGCGGAAATAGCATCGTGCGTGTCCAAGAGAAGAAGGTGTTGAGTCAAAATAAAAGAAAGGAAAGGGCTTAACATTTTCGGGCCGCACTGCACTGGTTTGCACTACGTACACGTATAATATGCACCTGGGCGGCCAAGTAGTCGACGATAACACCAGAAAGCAAGTCCATCATCTTCGCGGAGGCCTCCGGGTGCTCCCGCAGCCATCTCTCCCCTGACACACGAACCGAAAAAAACAAATGTCAACACCATGCGCGAACAATAGATAGACAACAAACTATTTACGGTCATAGTAATCAGAACCCACGATGGACAAAAAACACACACACGAGTGATATATGCAAAAACATACCAAGGTACAATATAATCTATGCAAAAACATACCAGGGTACGTAGCAAGCACCCTTCATGGTTTCTGACAGGCTGAAAGGGAAGTGTGATGGTTGTGCGGGGGGGAGAGTTCGCGCAATTCCACTGTCCAACGGATTTGACTTACGTGGCGCAGTGCGCGTAAAAGCTGTGTGTATGTCGTCAAACCTAATTTTCAAATCGCCTCTTGCTGTTTGCATGTAGTCAAACCTAAAAGCTGTGTGTATGTCGTCAAACCTAAAAAAAAAACAGAACCAAAAACGGATCACAATCAACTCGGTCACCTCCAACTTGGACAGCCGTAACTCTGCTCGCACGCCGAGTTTCGTTTCCGTGTAAGTTGTGCGTCGATGGAAAAACATTGCAATGCGCCGTGGAGCTTTCCAAAACATAAAATGTCCAAAGGTGACGCGGAGCTGAAGGTGTTTGTCAAGTGAACCGATTTGAGAGTAGGGTCAATTGACCCGCTTCACGCTCGGCGCTCACACGTAACAATACGTGTACCAGCACGGAGTAGTATGGTCGTATAATAATATACCCATAATATATGCAAAAACGTATAATATATGCAAAAACACACCTGGTACAGTATAATAAAAAAACGTAAAATATACCCGGTATAATGAGTTCCATGGCTGTTAGATTTTCCTCCCCTTAATAAGGACTATAATCCCTCATTAGGTTATACAGAACCCGTAGTACGCGCAATCCAAGTATCCCGCGCAGCTTGCAAAGTTGAGTTTCGACGAAATCCTCGATCTCACAGCTGCTGCTGACGTTTTAATATGTTTTCTAATACTTCGAAGTATACATATATTAATTAATAATATATGCCGCTGTTTCTACACAACATGTTTGAAAATCAATACTATGTTCTCCCGTAATATCAACACCAGATACTATTAATACCTGTACCATAACCTGTACGTACTGTAGTGAGTGTCGACTTAACCCTGAAAAAAAAAAGAAAAAAAACGTTTGGACGCTATTTTTTTGGACCGTAATAAACAGAATCCCCGCGCGATGGTCCCCCACAAACCTATACCACTCTGTGCAGAAATACAAGCAACGTTTTATGCTAATTTCAATATCAATAATGTGCTTATATTTCCGGACACAGTGGTATATCCCCTTATTTTTACGAGCCACATCTGGTTACAGTGGCAGTATGATTACTACTCTGTATATGTTACTGAATCGTTCGTTCTTCTGGAGACCTCCCTATGCTTGAGCCGCACATGGAGCCGAATGCATGGAACTCCTTGACCTGCTCCGAAGGCACCAACACAAAAGACTGCCATGCTGCCGTGTAGGTTTTGCCGGGGCATGCAAACAACGGTCAGATAGGTCTTCCGATTGATCCCCCAAGTATGCCCAATTTCCTCACCGGAGTCGGTGTTCTTCTTGCTGCTGCCGCCAACCATATAGAACATAAGCGTCCACGGCGCTGCACTGAAGCCAATCAGCGGTACCTTCCCTTTCAGCTCCTGCGTCAATCACCAGTCATCACACGCATCAAAGTCATCAAGCGTTGGAGCCGGCCATGCGGATGTGCGCGTGCGGGGAAAGACGACACGGGGGTCTCCATAACTACCGTATATGAAGTATACGTACCTATTGCTAGACTGGTAGCTTGCACTTGACCACGCGCCGAAATCAGAAAACTCATTGTTGTTTTCGTGGCCTATCGTGGATGCCTTACATCGTGATGTACCCGTACTTCTGTCCTGCAGACGCTGATGTGCCGTGTTGTATGGTATGGCAATAGGCACGGGGGTGTTCATATGCAAGGAGGCTGTTATCGTTGTCGTCGACCTCTAACTGTCGTGATAGTTTTGTAGACATGATCTCTTCTATTGTCTGATCCTCCGGCGGATGGGCAAAAATGAAGCTTAAGCCCGTTAGAACCGGGAACGGTTTTTAGGGACAAAACTACTTGGAAATAGTGTGGGATACTTTTTGGGGTAGTAAAAGGGTTAAGCCCCGACACTGCCACATATAAAGTATGCATCGTGTACTGCTGTTAGGCTGTGTATACAATACTCAGTCAGCGTAGATGTATGCGAGTTTGATTCCTGCCAGGAAATGTGTTTTCATCAAAGCATTATAGCTCTTGGAGCTACAGTAAAGTTAGTTGGTTCAGAGGTCTTTCGGGCTATCAGTAGCTTGGTAGCGCATGGCAAAGGGGTTCACACCGGAGATATACCGAAGACACGCTTATTGGTGCTGAGAGCCTCAAGGTATAAGCTTTGTTCGGTAGAGGGTTGGGCTACTCCGTGTTGGTCCCTGCTGTTCTTCTGTTGTGACACTATTTCGCGCCAACACTGACGATGGTTGCTGCAGCGGGGTTTTGATAATGAAAATGACGTGCCTTTTGGTGCTCGTATGGGAGACCTCGGTCGTTCAAGAACGAGCTGGTTGCTGGTGGCCATCGTGAAGTTTTTTGCTGACTAAACGACTGCAACCATAATACTTCCTTCTAAAGAACAACAGGCATAATGAGGGGACTCTCACCTCCTCGAAATATAACTATAAATACTGGTACTGTTGTTCCATCCAAAGAACAACAGCCACGATTGAATCAAGGCACTGACCTCCTTGCAATTTACGTGGTACCAGGTACCAATCTAGACGGAAGTATCAACGCAGAACGACAGTCATGATTGGCGATTGGGGGCGCTGACCTCCTTGATGCGAGCCACCGCCTGGATGACGTGCGATAGCTTGTCTTTCACGTCCACCTCCTTCGGGATGCGCGCCTCGAAATCAGCGGGGTCTTTCAAAGGATTCCGTACGAGGATCCCCTTGCCTCCAGGCATTTCCACTTTGATTCCTAACGCCTTACAGCACGGGGAAAGCAGGGGGTAGGGGTACGGACACGGGCGCGTCGTGACTGACAGGACTGTCGGGTCGGCATCCTGGGAAGTGGAAGCCTGTAAGCCCTGCGAGCTGGTGGAGCACCGGGCGAGCAAAAACAAGAGCCAATAAAAATGCGTAGCAGGACGTCGTCCAACCACACGCTGAACAAAACGAAAGAACGGGAGCAGCTACGTATGTACGAGGTCGTATCGCTACTGCTGGTACACGCCTATTTCGGCTGTATCATAGAGCACAATCAACGCAAGGCCACGTAGAGATCAATTATCGATTATAACCTCAGCTCAAGAGAGCGGGGAGCCCTTTCATATTTTGCTTCTTGGTAATCGCTTTTACTTTTCAGCTCAAGTCGCACGACTTCTTACGCGCCGCGGTGACCTTCTTCTATCTACAGATAAGCCGTGGTAACACGTGTCACCCCTTCTCCCCCCTTGGTGCACCCTCCAAGCACACCGTTACAGCCAGGAAAAATAAACATCAGGGGTAAGATGTACGAGGAGCCGACAACATTCCGACAGACCCGTGCTACGATAGAGGTGCACACTATTTTTCTGAGGCTTATCACTTTAGGAGCTCCATATGACACCCGAAAACTGTTTTCGAGTACACTGGAAGGGCAGCCCGATGAGAAAACCCATGGGCTAGGCATGAAAAAGTGTCATATTGCTAAAAAAGAATGACATTCGGACGATTTTGGGTTAAGGAGACCCGTTATTCAGAAACAATAAAGCCAAAAAGTGCGACCTCTATCGTAGCACGCGTCGACAATACGAGTATAGTTTCCCTGCAGTCTGCGAGGTACAGTAGTAATAGGCATCGTTGCGCTCACCTGTGGCACGACCAGGATGTCGGAAAACAAGATGGCTGCATCCAGGTTGTACCTGCGAATGGGCTGCATCGTCACCTCCGCGACATCGTCCGGGTTCTGAAAGATACGTAACGATTGCCGGGAGAGGGATTTTGAGAGACTTCGTTTTATGTGGAGCTCTATGTACCGTACAGCAGTAGGATGATGATGATGATGATGATGATGATCTCACATTAGCTAATTTCCATGAAA
This sequence comes from Costaria costata, assembly GCA_036873775.1. NCBI lineage: Eukaryota > Phaeophyceae > Laminariales > Agaraceae > Costaria > Costaria costata. The sequence continues at coordinate 3,048 of JAYJME010003611.1, read as the reverse complement.
GCAGCCCGAGGTCACAAAAGTCAGGCCAAATAAAACCGTCCGGGCGGAAGAAAACACGTGCACTATCCTGGTACAAAATAATCCGTAGTACCGGTACGAAAGGGAACGATACTACGGGCTGTGGTATACCATCCCGTTTCACTTGCAAACCAAATTATTACCAGGGAAATATCCATGGCATTATACGTACACTCGGAAAAAGAAAGTACAGGAAAAACAATTACTTGTACGTACGTACCAAAAAAGAAAAGAAAAAGGGGTATTACGACGAGAAGGTAAAAAGGCAGGAAAACAAAGTTTAAAAATAAATAAATACATAAACATAAACATAAATGCGCTCAGGGCGCAAATGCCGAGTCCCGAGGGGGCAAAGTTGCTGCTTGCTGGTACGAGCAGTCCTATGTCCAGTTGGTAGACCAACAGAAGGACCACACAACAGACAAAACGACAAGACAAAGATATGGCAGACACAAGAGAGTGAAACAAAGCAAAACCAAGAGAGTGAAACAAAACAAAACTAAACTAAACTAAACTAAACAAAGGCTAATTAATGCTGAACACCGATGGGGGGGCGCAGCCGACGCATAGTAGTGGCAGCAGTCAGAATACGAGGGAACACCATATCGGCTCGACTCGGCTTGACTTAACAGGGGGATAGGGCAACAAAACAAACGAACAAAAAAAGGATTACGACACAGCAAGCGGTAGTGGCTGGACGTCTCAACTAGGAAGGCGGCCAGTACCACGTTTCGGCGGGTTCCTTCACGTTCTTAACCGGCCTAGCTGCTGCTGCTGCGCCTCCTTCAACGCGGCTCCTCTCCCCCCCCCACGCGGGCCCTGGGTTCAACGAAGTCTTAGGTTGCTGCGCAGTTTGTACCCTAAGCGCTCGTCGAATTGCTACGATCTCCTTCTCAAAAACGAACCAGCGCTTCATGTACTTCTCCGTCGCTTCCTCAACATGTCTGAACCACGTTCCCGGTTTCTTCGCCTCCAGCGTCCAGTGCTTCGCTTCAGTGGGCAACTTGAGCAGCGCTAACTCGTTTTCGAGGCAACGCACTCAGTCCTGTTCTTGCCCTCCCAAGTAGCCCTTTCCCTCCTGCACTTTCCCAAACACCACCTGCCCTAGCAAACGCCCGTTACCCATACGAGGAACAAACCCCGCGAACAGTATCCTCCGTTTACGCACTGTCGTTTCGACGCCCTTACAGCCGGTCTTAGCGAGCGCGTCTGCGTAGGATAGGACGTGGTAACCGTCGCGACGATTTATCTTCAATCCGATGCAAGCGGAGGAGCAATCGGTGGTGAGCCTGGCGCAGTTTGGCGAGATGGGCGGCGGTGGGGCTCCACGTCACACATCCCTACAGCATGGTTTCCATGACTTCGGCGTTGAGCATAAGTACTTTGAGCCGGAGCGGTGCGGTAGACTGGTCGTAGTGGCAAGCCATACCGTCTGAAGCGCAGGTTGGCCAGTAGCATGCGTCGGTTGATCTCGACAGCAAGGTCGGCATCCTCGCATACACTTGCCCCAAGGTACACAAACTTGCAGTTTGTTTGTACACCTGGCCGGCCGCCTCAAAAACGATTGTGACCCCGTCCATACCTTTCGTCATCAAACACAAGGCCTCCGTCTTGGCTTCCGAATATGTCAGCCCGAAGGAAGCGCACACTGCAACGATATACGAGGTAGTAGGAATACAGCTGTTGTTGCTGCATACCAGGTACCAGGTAATTATAAAGTAAATCGTTCACCATTTTGGTTGTCAATCGTACGAGTATTCACGTGCAGGTTGCGCCTTGCTCTTTGGAGCTGTACGGCTTACACTCCTCCTACGAACGGATACTGCTGCAGGACTAACGTGCTGTATGTAGACTACGTAAATCTAAGTCTACAGTAGAGAAGCAGACCTACGGTCGATGGACAAGCAGGAGCGCAGGAACAGCACGATTATGGCTTTTGCAAAGCAAAATCTGGAACCCGTTCAGCTCGATGATCCTTATTTGCGATTCGCACCGTTTTGTTTTTCGTTTTGGTTTTCGTTTTGGTTTGCTTTATTCTTTCTTTTTCTTCTTTTCTTCCTGTTTGGTAGTATGCGGGCCCTTCGGTGTCCTGCTGCCAGTCGTAGAACGTACGAAGTGTGTATCTAATACCAGGTATGTACGTACGCTGAGCCCTTCTTATTTTATTTCTTCTCAACTGAGGGGTACGATTTGCTTGACTTACTTCGTATGCGTATTATTCCTGTCTGTATTTCTATCTTTTCGGAGGTATTATTTCACTCCAGAGTTATTGGAGCCTGTCCTATGACCACGGACTTGATTTTGGCAATGAGTTAATGTGAGAACAACAATAACAACAATCGTGCCCAACGGGTCACCCAACAGGGTTGTGCCCAACGATTCCGATCGCCGTCTCCGCAAGCCCGCGCTCTGACGACTTGAAGACATCGCACATGGTGTACGGAGGACCGTGAACACCAAATACGCTATTTACGGGGGACCATGCTAATCAGGTCCTCCCATTTCATGAAAACCTATATATTCCACAATTTCTACTAACCACTTTAACTTTATGTTCCAAAATAATAGAAGGAGATACATCTGTTGGTGCGCATCAAGGCCTATTTAGGCCGCAATATACTAGTTTTAGTGTAGGGGGCGCGTCAAGGCCTATTTTGGGATTCATATACTAGTTCCGGTGTAGGGGGAGGTCAGGGGCGGTCACAGTCAGGGCGTCAAGCCGCGGTCTCCCATATAGCACCTTTTGGTGAACACACTGGCTGTTCTGAATATATCTCACGTGAATATAAGTCCCCCGTGGAGTCTCGTACTGCGCCACGGTGAGGATCAAGCCCTGCCCGTCCGCCAAGCCGTAGACCGCCTGGACAAGCCCCTTCCCGAAAGTGCGCTCTCCGCGAAGCACCGCGCGGCAGTCGTCCTGCAGGGCCCCCGCCAGAACCTGCACAGAATAGGGAAAACATATGGTGATAGCGGGGGGGGGGCGTACTCATTTGTTGCTTGCCTTAGTCATTTGACCATTGACCACGCATC
>JAYJME010003610.1:0-11904 GCA_036873775.1 Costaria costata | reverse complement strand
AAAAACGTCCCACATTATTTCCAAGTAGTTTTGTCCCCAAAAACCGTTTCCGGCTCTCAAGGGGTTAACCCTTTTAGTACGAATGCTGTACTGGTGTACAGAAAGCTACCAGGTATACTCTCATTCCAAGTAATGTGTCCCCAAATCGGGACTGTAGTCGTACCAGTCCTGAAGGGTGTCAGCTATTGCGGGGGACCATAGTTAATAGGACCTGCAGACACAGTAGGACCTACTGTAGACACCAAAACCTATATATTTCCCTAGTTTTGCCAACACTATTTGATTATATTTGCTATGGTCCCCCGTAATGACAGCGCAACCACACTTTCGGCACAAAACTGCTTGGAACTACGTGGAGCTCAGTGTAAAGAGGGTTCTGACCGTTTTGGGACGGCGAAACCGCGACATTCATTAAAAGTATGTGTGTGCGGCGGCCTTATCAGCCGTCTAAGAATATAAAAATATAGCGGGGAAAACACATGAATATTAATCAGAGCCTACAGCAGCAATGAGCTGTGAAAAAAGAGGGGGGTGTACTGGTATTTTTTTTAGGGGCCATCGTGGGTTCTGTAGTGCTATGATATGCCCCCATGCAGTACGACAGTGAGAAGGCGTATTAAGGAGGTACATATATAGTAATCAGGACAAAATGTGCTTAAGAACAGGGAAATATACAGGTTTTTGTGACCATCGTAGGTCCTGATTACTATGTTCTCCCGAATTAATATGCCGCGCGCGTGCCGTACAACTCCTCGCATTTTCCGCTATTACTAGTTACTAATAGGACGAGACCCGCCAGGCAGCCCGGGCTGCTTGGTGTGGCCGTTGCTACTGTTGTAGTTGCCATTTGTGTTTATCTTACTCGTGGTAGCGTTTCCCCGCTTAAATCCCAACAAAGATTAGTACTCACGATACTATCCGTATTATAGTTGCCTGCTGCATCGTTGGGGTGCTGATGCGTCGCGCCGTCGGCGTTTACTTTTGTTCTGTCTGTCTGCCGTGCGTTTGCCCTGCGGCGTTATCGACAAAGTTTGGCCTGCGGAGACGCAGACAACGGCGGCAGCGCTTTTCGTTCGTCTTTTTATCTAGGACTATCGCACCCGCCGAGTACACGACCGACCGACCGACCGACCGACTGAATGAACGACTTACTGAATGGTCGACTGACGACAGACCGAATGATCGACCGATCGGATGACGGACCGACTGAAGGGTCGACCGACCAAGTGATCGACCGACCGAATGAGCGACCGACCGCACGACCAACCGACTGAACAACCGACCGAATGGTCGATCGACCGGATGGCCGACTAAATTCCCGAATGACTGACCGACTGGATGGCCGACTGATTGACCGAGCGACTGACCTACGTACTAACCCGCCGGCGATCTGACCGACCGACTGACCGACTGAATGGCCGACCGAATGACCGATCGGCCGAATGAATGACCGATCGAATGACGGACCGGCTAGATGACCGACCGACCGCCTGACCACAAACCCTCTCACCTCCGTCAAGCGTCGATACCGCTGGACCTTCGTGCCCAGGTCCATCTCCTCCTCGTGGGTCAAAAATTTCTTCCCATCACGTTGGCGGGACCCGATCGACTCCTTCAAGTGCTCGAAAAACTGGGGGTCCCCGCAGGCCCTCCTAAGCTGCGCCGTGGCCCGTGGATTCCTCTCCGGCTCTGCCCCCCCCGCCGCGGCCGCTTCCGCCAGCTCCTGCAGCCTCCTGGCGTCGCTGCCCGAGAGGGAGACAGCCCCCATCGCCCCCCCGTTGTTCACCATATTCTTCCCTACCACTCGCGCGACGCCGGCTTTTTCGTCCTCCCACCCTTCCACCCACCCCACCTGTCGTCGGTAGTCCAGCTGTTCCTCGACGCTGCCCAGGTCTTCGCTTTGCCCCACCGCGCTGCTTGGCCGCGGGCCTCCTCCCCCTTTCCGTCCTACCCTCGCGGTGTCACTTGCGGTGCCTAAAGTACCAGCGGCGGCTGAGGTGCCTGCGGCGGCTGCGGTGCCTGATGCGGCGGCGGCGGCGGCAGCGGCGGCGGCGGCGGTGGCGGTGGCGCCCCTTCTCCTCTGAATAGATACACTGGTACCGTCTTTGCTTCCGCTGTTACCGCGAGGGTGAGGCTGTCCCCTCGGCGACAGTGACGCCCCCAGCCGGCAACAGCTGTTGCCGCTACTACTACCGCTGCCGCTACTGCTACTGCTACTGCTACTGTTCCTGCTTCCTCTCCTAACCGCGGGCCGTTTCCGGTCCGGGCGGCCCCCTCGACCACTTCGATACGCTCCTCCCTCCAAACCCGAACTTTCCAACTCCGAGCCCCGCGACGCCGAACACAAGTCCGACGACGACGCCAACGCCGAGACCGAGACCGCCGCGGCGCTGCTCCGTCGGTGCAACCGCCAGCCCTGCGCCGGACGCACGCCGCCGGCAGAAGACGCCCCTTTCGACGACGACGACGACGAAGACGACGACGACGACGACGGGGGCGGGGGCGGGAAGCAGAACGCCGCGGGAGTTGACGCTGCTGCTGCTGCTGCCGCCGCTGCCGCGGCGGCGCAGCCGCCGACCGAGAATATTAACGACGCGACTACCGACAGCGCCGCTGGCCGAGCTGGTCGCAGTAACGAAACGCGGCCGCCGCCAGCGCCACCGTTGCCGCCGCCGCCGTCAAGCGGCGCGCTGCAGGAGAAGGGTTGCGGGGACGGGCGAGGACGACGGCGGCGCCGGACTGGGCGATGGCCGGTGTCGGCGCCGGTAGTGGTGGTGGTGGTGGTGGAGGTGGTGGTGGTGGTGGCGGCGGTGGGGAGCCCCGCCAGGGAGGCGTGGGGCATGGTTGTGGTCCACCGCTATAGGCCTCAACTTAGTACCTGAATCAAATAACCCTACGAGGACAGCAGTAGTTTTAGGTGCGCAACTATTGTTAGCGTTGTTGTATAGGGCGGGAAGTAGCCGAAGGTTCGTCGAAGTTCGCTTGTTCTGTGCTGTCGGTCGGCGGTAATTGGTCGGTGGTCGCCGTGTTGGTGTTGAACAGACCCACGCCTGTCTGTGAGATCACGATCAGCGACGGGTGCAACCAAGGGGCCGAGAGAGATAGAGAGATGGTGAAAGCATGTTCAGAATGCGTGGGGCCTTGATATTGAAGTGGTGGTGCGGACGGTGTTACATAGCTTCGAGCTTTGGTTAGCCCCATGACCCATGAGTGAGCATGTGACCGGATCGATGTACTCGTACAGCCTGGTTATGGCTGACAGCATCGATGAAACCGACTGTTTGTAACTCAAGGAGTCAGACTGCTTCCATATACCCACCCAGTCAGTCTATATACCAGTAAACATCATATTGTTAGTCGGTATGGTGTCGACGGCGGTTGCTGGTTGTTGAACAAATCTAACATAACAAAATGGTGGTACGATTCGTACGAGTAGCTATCATGACTTGCTCTATAGCGACAGCAGCAGTGCCGGCCAGTGGCGAAAGAGGTCAACACGCCCAAGAGAGGGGTCGCGTCTCCCGAACTCGTCCAGCTCAAAGCTTTTTTCCATGCAACCTGGACTTCGGTTCGTCAGGAGAGGGGCAACACATGAAGCGCGATCAGACAGAAGCTGCAGCAGCAGCAGCTGCTGCTGTGTTCTTGCCTTGCTTTGATACGAGTATAACAAGCTGCCTGTGTCTGACCTGTATACTGCCGAACATGAGTCCTACATTATCTATACATCTGGTGGGCGCAACGGAGCACCAAGTGGTCTATGCCTAGACATCGTACCCTAGCGAGAGAGAGAGAAGACCGAGGACGAGTCAAGCCGTTCAGGGAGCGGGTGGGATGCTGCCAGCTAGAGGGAAATTCGCCGCCAGCCAGCGAAGCACCAAACAGGAAACCCAGCTGCAGAGCAACAACAGAGGAAGCTTGACCAGAAGTTCAAAGGACCCTCCGAAAACTGCATCAACACTGGCACACACAGCCTATACCCCACACCCAAAGCATGCATCAGAACACTGAGCACACTCTCGTAGATCAACCCTACAGCCAACCCGAGAGACCACCGAGCTTACCTGCCTCAAGAGACACCGTAGAAGGAGGATGCGGTGGTTTTGCGACGATACAAGGCGGGCATGAAGAAAACACCAAACAGAATCTTATGCCTTTCACATGCACAGGGGGGGGGGGGGGACGTGGGCGGATATTTCCCGCATTGAAAAAATCACTACCTGGTACCCTTTGTGCCCCTATCATCAATTATTTGTATTTTTAGACGAAACGCCAAATCGAACAATCGAGCCGACCCAACGACCACGAGGAATCGACGAATCCGCCCGACGATCGCAGGATGCTGAGAGACTTTCGTGTACGATACGGTGGCGTGCTAGTGCTGTGCTGCCGAGCTCCTTCCACAAGCCTGGCTGGGGCGAGGAATTAGGAGTTGGGGAGGGGGTTTGGTGCGGTATTGATGCATGTTGAAGCCACGAGTTTACACTGCCGAGGAGCCGGCGGAGCAAAGCAGCACAGCGAATCTTCATGATGTCCTCTCAGCGCCGTCGCCGCCGCCGTGTATGCGCTCGCGTCGGGTGCAGTGCGCGGAAGCTCGAATGGTCATGGACCTTAGGAGGGTCAGGTATGCATGCCTCTGCAGCTGGGTAGGAGAATGCAACAGCCCTGTTTAGGACTGCTCTGGGAGGTTTGTATGTCACCATGTAAAATAAAACTATTTGTACTACTTGTACATCTGATCATGTTTACTGGACGCCATGTATGTGCTTGCGTGTTCTTCATATCAAACCGTTCTTTCTGCCCATTGACATCCTGCACATCGATAATAGTGTCTCTGCTACGTATGACACTGGTATGATATGAGCACGAGTTTGGGTTGCCCAAGTATTTGTTGGCCATCCTGTGGCCTGTTTTTACGTTGTTACTGTGGTACAGCAGTAGTACATTTTACCGACATGTCGGCGGCGGCGGTGTCTCCGTTGTTTCTGGCGCGGCTTTACATTCGTCGGATAGACATCTGTCAATGTATGAGCGGCGCGGCCAAGGCCGTTATGGGTTGTGGGTGGCATCGTATGAATGTGTTGCCTTGTTGTTACAGTAATTAGAAGGGATAACGTATACCACTCGTACTGTAGCCTACTCAGTCATCCAACATGTGCATGGTGAACTTTCGTGAGACAGCCCACACCTGGTATACCACTCGGATAGGCCTGTAGACTCGTCTATTGCCCTCCTGTAGCTCTTCGTGCTCGTATTACACGTATTCGTACAGTAGCCACCGTCACTATTTTGGAAGGATGCCTGAGGCAGGATATATACATGATTACGCCCCACAAAGCCCTCAAATCGCTCCAATTGTTTCGCACTTCCGTGGTGTACTAATACCGGGGACCATAGTAAATAGGACCAAATCTTGTTAGCAAAAAGAGGGAAGTATATAGGTTTTGGTGTCTACAGTAGGTTATATTGTGTCTACAGTAGGTCCTATTGACTATGGACCAAATATGGTTAGCAAAAACAGGGAAATATATAGGTGTTGGTGTCTTAGTAGGTCCTATTGTGTCTACAGTAGGTTCTATTAACTATGGTCCCCCGTAGTACGACCTGCGAATAGGGGGTATACGTAGCTTGCTACAGTACGTACTCTTACAACAGTTGCGCGCTTCTGAAGGATACCTGAGGCAGAAAGAACCAGGTGCATACGTACAACACACCACTTTGGACGGAAATGTAAGGACCGTTAGTGTATAAATATCAATTATTAACGACCCTTACGTAACCGCCCAGAGTGGTAGCCCTCAAGTCACGCTCCAGTAATTGCGCGCTACTATGGCTTAAAACGGTAACCTGCGTGCAGAGGGTAAAACATGCAGCACGTACATGGGCTCCCCTAGGTCCCAAGCGCGATCACTACGTGCGTAAAGGGTGCTAACCTTGGGTTCAACGCTTTCGGCCATTTAGCCGTTAAACAAGCTCTGCTGACATGTGCGGCAAGTCTCGAATGGACGCACTGACTCTTAGCATGTTCGTTGGAAGGGACTACGTATACAAATAATACCAAGAATTAACGGAGTTACGGCCGGTCCAAGAAAGGCACCCTCACGGTTGATACCACCACACGTTGGGTTGTTCAAGGCACGTACGTGTCTGTTATGGTATGAAGTAGCCCAATATGTTCTTCTAACTACAGTAACATTCCAAGATCAACCCGTGCCGCAATCACTAAGCATCGCGATGTCGCCGGACAAAGCCATGCAATGCATAACGAAAGAGAGCGCTACTCATACGTACAGATGCCGCTAGGATATTTGTAACTCTCGTCAGCTTGTGCGAGTTAGTTGATTGGTAGACCGCGTACGTCGTACGCTTCAGGCAACTCGAAACGAGTCTCTATTGCGTTGGTGACGTCAAAATTAGAGGAACTCAATTATATGAATATCTGGTCCATGCCCCGACCCCCCCGAACCCCGCTACGCAGGTGCGCTGGTAGTCGTTTGCGCTCTCCGCCCGCACCCCACCCTAGCCCCCCGCCTCTTCAATGCCCGGCACCCTCGGCAATGGCTGCCGAGGAAGTCTCAAAACTGATTGTACCTCCTTTATTCCGGACCAAGAGAGGTGGTAGCCCCGGTGTTGTCCATACCGAAAATTGGGCAAACGATGCGACAGGCACGGGTGTACCGCGACGGCTTGTTGCCCCGGGTAGCAGCAGCGCCTCCAGACACGACAACGACAAAGCCTACAGCACTCAGTCCTCCAGCCTTCGTGAACAGCCCACGACGAGAGGCGAACGTGGCGGCGGGAGAAGCCATACGGGGGCGAAGCTAATGTGCGGCAGGGGTGGAAAAATGCTGCAGGCTGCGGCAAACAAACGGCGGCAGCGGCAACAGCAACAACAAGAACAACAACAACAACAGCAGCAACAGCAGCAGTCAACAAGCGCCACCCTGCGCCAAGGCACAAGCAGTCCCACGGGAACAGCGGAGGAGCGCTTTTTCCAGAATTCGCAGGGATCCCACACGCCGCCGGTGAGGGCTGCGATCGGATCGGAAGGCTATCTCGAGAAGAGGAAACAGAGGGCGGCGCTGAGCGAGGATGCTCTTCGGCAGCTGGGGAGCGAGCAAATCAGGCTTAAGACGTTGTGAGTTCGGACCAGGTCGGGTCGACGTAAGATTATGCCGGTAACATGTCACCAGAGTTAAATTGACACACGACGCATATTATATACCATGTGGAAGTGTGGTGGGCTTAGGCTTCAGTTTTACCCATCCGCCGGAGGATAAATAATAAATAATATCAGATCGATCGAAATACAAGATATTTTGTGCGTTTTGTGACCATCTAGATGTCCCTTATATTTAGGACGAGACTCGTACAAAAGAAAAAAAATAGAAATTGTGGCACCCCACGCCTTAGACCCCCAGCTGCGCGTCGCTGACGTACGGTACATCTACGACTCGTGAGTTGGTGCGGGGGCACGCGACACGTCGTGCCGGCTCCGCACGATGTCTGTGGTGCGCTGTCGTGTAGAAATAATAACGAGGAAATTGTTGAGAATGCAGCAGTTCACCACCTGAGTAAAGACCGGGGACGGCAAGAAGAAATCCAGTGCGCGTACTAGATTGACCCTTGTGGGGGCCCAAGACCCAAGTTTAGCGGCCTCAGAAGCGAGAAGCGCGGTCTTCAACCTTATAGGAAGATCATGCAACAATTCAAGCATCACCATGCAGTTGCTATGCTGTACAGTTCCCTGTGTTGCACTTGGGACACATCTCTTACCCCAGCACCCCAGCCTGCTTTGTACGGCCGATGCGGTACGTAATCGTCCTGTATTTTCAACGATTTGCTCGTCTGAAGTCCCAAAGAGGTTAATCCAGTATCAACAAGACCAGTGTTCAAAATTGCACAGCAGAAAGCGCGGACCGAGCTCCTGCTGGGCCCCGAGCTCCAGAGGAATCAAGATGCTGTGGGATATATCGGCCAGTGCACCTGCTGCAATTACAACTCGAAGCATATCGCTGGGCATATTGGTGCCGTGGCGCCATGTTTTCGGGGAATGTACATTACTAACATGAAAGCCCATGGCAGAGCTAATGCACTGCTGGGAGAAAACACACTGCAGTAGTATTTCAGGGCACCGCCATAGGCTTTCATGGCACCGGCTACCATGGCAGCGCCATGAAAGCTTGCCATGAAACCTTTATGGTACTGTCCTGAAAATGTCCCATGGCAGTGCCGAGGGAGATCCCATTGCACTGCAGTTGCCGTGCTATGGCACTGTCATCGAAACCCATTGCACCCCCATGGCACTGCCTTTGCCATGTGCTATGAAAGCCCATGACAGTGCCATGACAGGCATTGGGAGATCATGAAAGCAGATGTCAAGCCCATGGCAGTGCCATGAACACCCGCAGCAATCCAATGGCAGTGTCATGGTAGCGTCATGGTAGTGTCATAGTAGCCATCGCCATGAAAAGTCCATAGCAGTTGACGAAAAAAGTGCAATGGCAGCCCTGCCCCGGCAGCCCATGGCAGACATTAAAGTTGTTTAACAGTTAATCCATGTGGCGTGCCGCGGCAATGCCATGGGCCGCTACCAAGGACACATACATGGGTTTTCGTAGCACTGTCATGGCAGTGCCATATAAGGTGTCAGTGGCATGGTTTTTATCATGAAGGCTCATGGCAGTGTCATGGCACTGCCATCGCTATCCCATGGGAAAAACGATAAACGCACAACGTGCATCCTCGTTTTTATCTTGAAGCCCTACCGCTGCTCGTACACTGACCAATCAACGGCTAGAAGCAACTCTAATATGTCCACCTTTTTACCCGTGCTATTAATAATATTTTGCCAGCATCGAAGCCAGCGCCACGAAAATGGCGCAACTGCTGCTCCGGCGGCTTGCAGCAGAGAAGCAGCGAGCAACAGTAGCGGTGACGTCGAAAGCTGCTACCACTGCCAATGTTGCCGAGTCGCCCGTGGCCCCGGTAAGGGCGGAGAAAGCTGCGGGGTGCGACGATCGAGATGCCGACCGAAACCGTGCAACACTAGCGGCGCGCCTCGGGCGGCTTCCTTGGCGACCAGGGGGGGCGACTGGAAAATTCTCGACGGAAAAAAGGCAAGCGGGGGGCTTCGAGTAGTACCATTCGGTTGGCTGGGTGTCGGGCATCTCCTTGCGGGGCTAATCTCCGGGGTCTGAATGATTTGTACATGTTTCCGCATTGGTGATCTACAGGGTGTGGTAATATGTTGTCGTGCGTGTGCCCGGGTCTGTAGTAAGCGTACTGTGCTCTGACCTGGCTCAATCTGTGTGATCTGTACACTTTTCCGGGGGGGGGATCTTTACTATATGCATGATCTACAGTATCTATATGTCCCAATCTACTGATATGTGCAATCTAGGTCAGGAAGATCATGATCTGTACGATCTAGATCAGGCAGATCATGATCTGTACGTTCCAGGTCAGACAGACCATGATCTGTCTGACGTGTGAAACATTTCGGACAACTTCATCAACGTGTTGCAGGAGATGCCCAGAGGAAAGTTCCCACAACGACAGCGGCAGTCCGGCTGCGGTGGCCAGGGTAGGCGGGGACGTGTACACGGCGTACGCTAGAGCCGCGGTGGGACAGATCGTACGCCGCGCTTGCCTCAACCTTGTCAACCGTCCATGGAGGCTTGCTGGAGTCAGGTGGGAAGAAAATATGGCTGCTTTGCTGCGAAACACCTGCTGGGCCAGGGCGCTTGGAATCGGCCGCGCCCTGTGATTGAACGATGGCGGGCAGATAGTGTTGCTGCTTGCTCCCTTGCACTAGCTACATCGACACAATTTCCTGTGCTTTGTAGCCAGCTTCTGCACTCGCTTGCCTGCTCGCCCTGTGCTCTGTTTCAATATTGCAGACGCAGATGCTCTGGTTATAGTGGCATACAACTCAGTCGAGGCATACACCACCCGCCAAACTGAGCCAAGTGGGCTATTTCTAGTCACCGGTATTTCGGTTTGTGGCCCAATCCATATGTTGATGTTTTTATTTTTAGGAATTTTTTACTCGAACTGTCTATTATTCCCCCATGGGAAGGCTAATTCTTCCCGGCCCACGTCTAAACTCTGAACCGTTTTCGGATGCACGAACGCAGATTAGCGTCCGATCCTCCCCTCGCCGGCGGCAACAAGCGACGACGGGCGAGCGGAGCCAAGACCGGCGCGAAAAGCTGCATCGCTGCTCTCGTGAGGGAAATGTCCGAGGCCGTGCGGAGAAGCCCCCCAAACAGGTGATGACGACAGTATCGCCTCGAGAGAAAGTAGAACGCCTCGACAAAAATCTTGTCACCGGGGGCGGGGAGAGAGAGACGCCGATCCCCGCACAGTTTGTTTTGTGGCTCGTCTAGACCAGTTTCCCACGTTGAACGCTCAATCAGAACCCTCCGGAATGTGCGCCTTTTTTGCGACCTACGCCACCCCACTGACCCTACTCCCCTAACGCTACTTCCCTGGCGCTACTCTACTGTCCAGCAGCCCGGAACCTGCCTTCTGTGGGCGGGTACCCCAGGGACGTGGTAACGGTGGAGGTGGCGGCGTGGGTGATTGCAGCGGCGGCCGCGGTGGCGGCGGCGGTAGTGGCAGCCGCGGTAGCGGTGATAGAGGATGCCGCCGCCTTGTCAAACTTTACACATGCCCCGCTATCGGTCGAGGGCGTTTGGGTAAGCCGTCGCCACCGCCTCCTCATCGCTCGCGGCGACGTCCTCCGCCCTCACCAGGCAAGACTAGAGCGAGAAAGACGGCGGGCGGGGTGTGGGAGGATTCTAGCAAGGAGCACGGGCCGCACGGTGAAAGAAGCCTGCACCACGAGGGGTGCGCTCGCCCTCAAGATCGGTGCCCCAACCGTTGCTCGCGAAAGTCCGGAAAATTCGGGTTCGTAGGTCCTGGTGGCTTCGACGAACGTGACGAATTTTCCGAGAGCGCGCCACTCTGCGACCCCGCCGGAGTGATTGGCCAGTCGGAAGAGGAACTCGAAACGTCAGGCGATGGATGGATACCATCTCTGGCCGATTATTGGGAAGAGAGAAGTGAGACCCCGGGAGCCGGCGGGGGAGACCAAGCCAAACCGAGATGGTGGCCGGGAGGTTACTACTCGGGGGGGGGGGCGCCTACTGCTTTGACGCCGTGCCGTCGGCCAGACTCGCAGGCCGACCTACCAACCCCCCAGACCAGCGATTGTTTCCAATGTCCAGACAGTCCCAGTGGCGGTGGAACACGCCCGGAACAGCCAGAAAAGAGAGAAGATTGGGGACCACACGCAGAACAGCCAGAAGGGAGAGGGGATCGGGGAGGTCGGACGACCGGCGGAGACAATCCCGCTGTCGTGGACCGTGTGCAGGTGTCCTCCCGTCCTCGGCGCTCGCTCATTCCCCCCAGGCCTAGAGGTCATCGGTGCCGAGGGGGACGACCACACTGGGATGATAGGTTTGGGTTGTCAACCCGCGACATTACTCCTAGAAGAAGACAGGTGCGTTCAAAACGTTGTTGTATCATGCGCGGAAGTCCGCTTTACCGCCAGTCTTCAATGGTTGGGCTGCAGCGCACGCGGGCTCGTGCATTCCAGGCGTTGCCTTCGAGGCATTCGGTCGCATGTACGAGTACACAACGGTAGACACAGCAGTAGATCTACAATTACCCGCAAGATATGAGGATGCGCCAGGAGACGGAATACGCTCTTTGAGGGATTTGTCGACAGGCAAACAAGTTTTCCGTTTGCACGCACAACGTGCGCGTCCCTTCTATCCGCCTCATCCAAACATCACCCCCCCCCTGTTTTCTCCCCCCCCTGTATAGATAGGTTGGGTTGGCGTCGGTTGGCAACGACGCTGTAAAACACGCCAGTCACTGCGTGAGCTGGACAACCAG
>JAYJME010003609.1:0-11904 GCA_036873775.1 Costaria costata | reverse complement strand
GCGCCGAGCCTCGAACCCGTGACTACCAATTTCAGAGTCTTCGAGGGTAAACCCTGAACCACAGGGGACGACCTGTAATATAGGATACCCTGTACCTGGTACAACAGAATATATAGTCACGTGACGTTGTAGTAGTCGGCTGCTGCTGTGGGTGCATTGTTATAGGCCTGCCAACAAGGAGCTCCTAATTAATATTTGGAGTGAGCATCATCAGATTGTTACTCGTTAACCCTTTTACTACCCCAGAAAGTATCCCGCACTGCTTCCAACCAGTTTTGTCCCCAGAAACCGTTTCCGGTCCAAATTTTGAACATACCGCCGGTTGGTCATTATAACACTGTAAAACCTGTAGGATATATTGTATATAGTATATGGCGCTTGCAGCCGACCACGATTTCTTAGTCCAATTTTCTTAGCGTGCGCCAAAAAATGACCTTTTTCATTTCTTATCATCCCTGCTGTAGGCACTTTCTCATTCGCTGGCCTATACTCTGTACTTCAATACGACAACCTGTAGCCCCGTAGTATATATGAAAATGTATCATACATGTATGATGTATATCATACCTGGTACGAGTATGATATATATATATATATCAAAAATACTCGCGATCGAAGTATCCCACGTATCATAGCTTGCAAGTATACGTAACATACGTGTAACATGAGGAGTTGCGCCAAGTTAGGCCCTTGGCTAGGGCCTACGCCAAGTTCCTTTACTTTCGAATATCAAAACTTGCCGTTTTTTCTTTCTTTCACGTTTTCATGTCTCATCCAGCTCTACAAGATGAGTGTCAACGTGTCGACCACTCAATTGATGAACTCATAGCTGACTTATTTATAAAATATCAAACAATCACTTGATCGAACTCACAGCTAGCGTATTTCGTGCTTTTTAGTAAAGCCTCCAACAATACGTAATAAAAGGCCTTCGTGTTCGTTGAATCTTACCGTGTCAGATAGATGTGCCGCTCTGATCTCCGGGCCTCCCCTCTCACCACCGACTTTTGATGGCTTCTACGTTCTACGATAATAGCCCCTCCCCCCAAAACGGCAGCGATTTTCGTCAACAACGGGTGTTTCATGGCTGCTCGACACGAGCGAGGATGTTACGGAAAAAAAAAACGTATTCCAAGCGTTTCTTGTTTGCAAAGGACTATCGAAGGATGTCGTCGTCGGGGTGGCCAGGGGCGCAACGTATCTAAGGAGATACGGCCCGGATCTGGTTCCAAAACCGGCGATTAAGTTGGGGTAGAACGACACTTTTGGTACATCTGAGGTATAACACACGATTTGTTTCAGTAAGATGTACTCGTATTGATACAGCTGTGAGTCGGCAGAACTTCACGACTGATAACTAATCGGTAAGTGCCGTATACCAACTAACTGACTAAATAGTCGGCAAGTCAGCTGGCGAAACCAGCTGATGGCCAGCCGACTTGCTGGCTAAAGTCAGGCGAGCGAGCTAGCCAAAACAGCCCTCCCCGACCGAGGCGACCCCGCGCAGAAATGAAAAAAGGCATCTTGCATTGAACAACCCTTCCTTCAAGTATGGAAACCCAATAAGTCGGATAGTCGGCACCTTCGGGAAACAACTAACTATTACAGTAGCCCGACTAATAACTAGTGCAGTGCCGACTCACAGCTCTCGTACGCATTGATCATTTGTTTCCACCAGAGGTACTACTGTAGTCTTCCACTCCAGAATTTTTGGAGCTTGCCCTGTGACCACACGGACTTCAGTTTGGCGATGTGTTAAACCCTATGAGAACAACAACCACAACAACACAAGATTCATACTCGTACTCGTACTCGTACTGGTGGTATCTATGCGTATGGTAGGAAGGGGCAGATTATCACATGACAACTCCAAATGCCCTCCGCGCGCAACTCTCGGAAAAACAAATACCCTGGGGGGGCTGGTACTGACTATTTGATGGGGACCATAGTTAATAGGACCTACTGTAGACACAATAGGACCTACTGCAGACACCAAAAACCTATATATTTCCCTATTTTTTCTAACAATATTCGGTCTATAGCTAATAGGACATACTAGACACAATAGAACCTACTGTAGACACCAAAATCTATGTATTTCCCTATTTTTGCTAACAATATTTTGTCCCATTAACTATGGTCCCCCGTAATAGTACTTGGTATCTGGTATGAAGTAAGATGAGATTCGAGCCCCCTCACATTCATCCCTGATTCAATTCGTGCTTGAGTGTTGGTGTTCGTGCTCGTGCTCTCGTGCTCTCTTGTTCGGTCGTGCTTGCTGTGCTCGTGTGCTCGTGCTCGTTGGCGTGCTCTTGCTCTGGTGATCGTGATGGAATGCTGGTGCTCGTGCTGGTCCTCGAGTGCTCGCCGTTGAAATGCTTGCTTTAGGGGCCCGGTGCACCGCTTGCTGATTGATGGGTACCTGTATCACACCGTAAGCGTTTTTGGCACTGCGGAAGCCATGGTACAACAGCAACCACAGCCGCAGATCGAGGTCTTGTTTTTGTGGCGGTTACGAACTGTGCCTCTCTGTGTGCGTGTGTGCGTATGACGCGCACAGTATGTATTGTACATATGATGTGCGCGTGTGTGCCAGCGATTCTAACACAACCTGGACGATCCCAACCCACACATTCTCGGAGTTTCAAACACCCGCGTTGTACAGCAATCGCTGCACGATACTGGTAGACTCTAACTACAGCACATCGGTCGCCATCCGCTCTGCACACCCTCCGCCCCTCGTCGGACCCACACCCAAGCCTCGTGGCGCAACCGTCCTGGACATTGTTTCCCAAACTTCTTTGCGCCCAAGAGCAAGGCGCAGTAAGCCTTTTTTGTGGTATCGATACGGGGCGTTGTCGGGACTTGTGCCGGTTTACAGGCTACATCGTGCTGGTCACCCGGAAAACGGCGTCCGTTGCAAGGTGTGACAGTTACAAGACCACCGGCTGCAGAGTACAAGTACACGGGGGCCAAGGAACTCAACGCCTTGCGCCGTTAACACCGCTCCTGACCTGCCGTGCGTAACACCTAGGCCGGGGCAGGCCAGACGTGATCTCGGCAACGCAGGAGGTGCAGCCCACTGGCCCCCGGTCTTCTAAAATCCCGCACACTGCAACAGACAACGTCTTTCGATGACCGGCTCCCCGTCGCGCGAAACCCGGCACTTTCCAATGACGTCCACGACCACAACACCGGGTTCTTGCATCTTGCGCTTGGGTGCAGGGGAGTTTGGGGAACCTACCCTGGACTTTTGCGCCATTAGACGTAGATGTGGCCCCGAGAGGGTGATGGGCAAAGTGGATGCCGCTCGGTGCAGTTCTGTGTGACAGGTCGGGCCTCTCAATCTTCCCTCAAACGCAAATAATAAAGAACGCGGGGCGCGAACAGAAGACAAGATTTAGCACACACTTACTCCGCAATCGTCTCAGACCACCTAAAACGGCAGGGCTCGAAGCCGTCGAAGAAACTCCCCGCACATCTCATAAAGACTCTCCGAACGCATTTCGGCTTCCTCCGTCTCACATCCCGTTCGGTGTTGTTGGGTAAAAAGGTGACGTATCTACAGGTCCGTAGGGGGCGCATGCAGAAGTCTTAGCAAAACCAGAACATGCGGAGGCCTGAGAACCAAGGGAACTAAGGGAAAATAGCCCCAAGCCGTTAAGTCCGAGATCTCTATCCCAAATACAGGCTCCAAGCTGTCGAAATCACTGTAAAAAAAGTCCCGGCGTGAAATATTAACAGGCGGATTCTACTCGTGAAACTCTACCACGTACTATATGATAAATGTCAGACACCAAAGCCTACAGGAACGCTTGAGCTACGTTGTGGGGCCGACTCAAAGTTCTTAAAATAATATTTGGAAGAACATTATTGACGGCGGACGACGTAAAGTCGATTTGACTGAAGGTTTTTGGCCCCATCGCCTGCACAAAAAAAAACGCCACCGTCATCTCATGCATTGAACACAGCAGCATCTTCTCCTTCGAAACTTGATTATTCTTCGCTGCGTAACTACAAGCAGTGCGTAGAGGCCGGACCAACACACAAAAACCATGTTCATATCACAAGTACGTAGATAGAGACTGCAGGACTGCACTACAGTAGACTTATACTGTTTTGTTTCTATGTATGACGATGCCTCTTCTCCCCCCCCCCCCCTCCCTCCACCTTCCTCACTCGCTATCTCCAAATTAGTTAAATTACAATGCCTCACGGACACGGACACGGGCCGGGACGCGGTGAACCGGGACACGGGCCTGGGCGTGGTGGACCGGGACATGGGCCTGGGCGCGGCCGCGGGCCGGCACATGATGGCGGACCGGGACACGGGCCTGGGCGTGGTGGGCCGGGACATGGACCGGGGCATGGTCCGGGGCGTGGGGGACGGGGACATGGGCCGGGGCATGGTCCGGGGCGTGGGGGACGGGGACATGGGCCTGGGCATGACGGAAGCCACGGAGGTGAGTTCGAATATCATGAGTTACCGCATATCCCGCAAGAAACCACACCCTATGGGATGAAGATTCAAGCCGATTTTCTTCAAAATGACCCATGCTACTGGTACGTTTTAAGAGCTCCATATAACACCCGAAATCTGCATTTAAGCAAACTCAAACGGCAGCCCTATTATGAGCAAACCCGTGGACGATGCATTAAAAATACAAATATTGCTAAAAAAGAAAGACATTCGGACGACTTTGGGTTAAGGAGCGCCCCGTTATTCAGAAACAAAAAGAGGCGAAAAGTGCAACCTCTATCGTATCACGCGTCAAAACAAGGAGAGCAAGTTAAAAAGATTGCGCGAAAGAACACTGCAATCATAACCTGGTATGGTGTGCATGTATGAATAGGGACATAGGTATGGTTTTCAATGTCCATCATGGGGTTGAGATTACTATGCCCCCCCGCGTGATAGCAGCCATTTTCCCTGTCTCGCCTCTGTCCCCTGTCGTCATAGAGGAAGACAACGACAAAGCGCCCAACGACGGCGGAGAGATCCTCGAGCCCCAGGGCACGCACTACGAGTATGGTTCCACGGAGCCGCTCACCCAGGCTGCGCAGTGGTCCGCCGCACCCGGCGCGTACTTCAAGGCGCTCAAGGAGGCCAACGGCGGTACTCCCGTCTACAAAGCGCACCCCGGGCTGGCCTGCATCACGCTCACGGACTTCGCCAGCGGGAAATGGTTTTTCGAACAGCCTGACACCGTGCTGGATCGCCAGGTGAGAAATCGGTTTCGGAAAAATATGCAGGCAAACGTAGGCGAGCCGGGAGGCCAGGTAGGGTGTAGTGCAATGCGGGCTACGCAGGCCCTCCGGGAAGGGTTTCCTCTGATGTGGCTGTCGTCGAAAGCAGATCTTCGAGATGCTTGATTCGATAGGGGTGTCGGACGCATGCGAGGAGGGAGGCAGGACGTCGGCTACGATAGAGGTATCATAGCACGTTTTGGCAAAGACCCGTTTGGTTTTAAATATCGTCGGGGTGTCATTCTTGTTTTTGGCTATATGATTTGTTTTGTATACCTAGGTCATGGGTTCGTTTATCAGGTTGCCCTGTTATTTCACCCAAATTCAGATCGCGGGTGAATTACAGAGCGGTACTATAAAGTGAATCGCCTCAGAAGATAATCTGGTGCATGTCCATTGTAGCATGGTTCGCAAATAGGGTGTCCTGCAGTGTACGCTACAAGCTGGTTCAAGCCCGAAGTTATATCCGCCACTAATAATGTCGCTTGCAATATCTACTCAAATGTTGCTTACTGTGTATCACCACTGACCCCGTGAATAGTGGTTGTACCCCGGCCAACCACACGCCTATGAAATGGCCAATGATTGTCCGGTGTTTCCTTGCTTAGGCATACCAAAACAGTTTGTTTTTCTAGTCGAGCCAGCTCTAGGTACTACAAGGCATTCCTGCTCATTGTTTCGCTCAGCCATTTGAAAACCTGACCTGCGTTTGATCAGTATGTATTGAGTAGAAATATAGCCCCAAACCCCAATCCTACATAAAAACTAGGTAATCACAAGAAGCCGCCGTACATTGCACCCTTTTCCGCACTAAAGTCAAAATGTCCACGCCACTTTTACTAGATAGACCCTGAATTTTCGCACACGTGTTCTATTTGTCATTCGTGAGGCTTAACTTGCGGGGGGGGGGGATAACGTTGTTTTCGACGAAACTAGTTTGTCTAAAACAACCGAGAAGTCATGCAAAAAAAAAAAAAAAACGATGGGTGAGGTCTTCGTGATGACTCGAAAAAGACATGCACAAAATTGGACGGTCTGACTCTAACACACGGCGTGGATTTTGACTGGGGAATAGGATTCCGTCCTCTAACTTGCACCAGCCCGTAGTAGATCCTTTAGAAGAGATTTTGCCTCGGGGGGTGGGGGGGTCGAAATCAGTTCGTCAGACTGAGTGGAACGCCTTCCATGGAAAGGTAAATGGACCACCCCCCCCGCCTCTTTACCCGAAGGATCTCAACGTATGTTTCACGTCCATGCCCCCCCCCCGCCGCCCGACTTACGATCCACGCTCCCCTCCCCCCCCATCGAAAAACGCCGCGTCATTTTGTTTGTTCACAAGGATGGACCCCGCTTCGGACCGCTGAAATGCTCGAAGGCATACGTGGGCGACTCGCTCCCTGCCCTGGTGACAAACATCAAAGAGTCTCACTCCGCTGTTCGAGACTACACGGTCGCGATTTTGATGGAGAGAATTTCGGCCACGCAGACGGCGCTCACGCACGCCTCCGACAAGTTCTACAAAAATCTCAGGGAAAACGGTAAGACGAGCGGCAGGAGGCAGGGAAGGGAGGGGGGGGTACTCAATTCGTACATGACCGTAGTCATAGGACCATAGACCCTCGCACTCCTGCAATTCCGGGACAACTATCGCAGTTTTCCCTCTGCCCACAGATCAGCTACTCTGACCGGCTGACTCTCTCTCTATCCAGGAACGAAGTGAAGGCACATTAACTAGATACATATGTCAAGGTCCATATTTCAATCATCCCCCCCCCCCACCCCCGCCATGCACGGATTGAGTACACCCCCGGCCCCCTCCCGCCCGCCCCACTTATATATATGTATATATATATTGGCACATCACGCGTTTATCTCGCGCACAATAGGATTGGGAAACTATACGACTGTGTACAACACCTTCCTCCAGCAAGCCTACGCCTTCATGCTTGAGTGGGTCTTCGGGACGGGGGAGGAGGGGGGTCAGGCTCTCCCTCCCTTCACTGACTTCGTCACCGTCAACCCTCGCGACCTCAGCGTGTGAGAGTTGTACTGCCGTATGCGGTTTTGGAAGTATTGTCTTCGTTTTGTTTTGGTGCGTATGCTTTGTTTCGGGTGTGGTAGGGTATGATAGGGGCTTCTGGCTGCTGGCTGCCGCTGATCTATAATTGTTTGCAGGTTTTGTTGTTGTGTTTGGTTATGGTGTTTGTATTGCTGTTTAGCGCGGGTCTATACCTTGCAGATTCGCGCGTTTCCGATTATTTATCGTCAGACAGGGACAAGCAGTGATAGAGAGGGGCAGACTGTCAGAGAGCGGGGGGTAAACCAGAGAGACAGACAGAGAAGTGAACATAAAGTGAAACGCATTTTTTGTTTTGTCTTCGCTTGTACGAGATGGCCCAAAGAAGAGCACTACACAATCGAAGCAATTGCCCCGGTTGCCGCCAAAGCTGCCGTCCCCGACGTTTTGGTCCATCGCCCGGCCAATCAAATAAAATGGAATCATTTCGTCAATGTAGGAATTGACGTGCCTCATCATACCCCCCCTCTTTCCTCCTCTCCGCTCTCTCCCTCTCCCCTGCCCTTCTCTTCCACCGTGACGCGTGACACGGGTTCGTTTGTATCGCATGGATGAGCCAGGCTGATGACGCTGAAGATCGACACACTGCCGACTTGGTCGGCTGGAGAGGCTACCCAGGCACAGAAGGACTCCGTCGAGGTCCTCCTCGACTCCATCCGCGCCTCCAAGATGTGGCCCAAGTACATGGAGATGCTGAAGCAAGGCAACGTACGTGCGAGACAACGTCGTTCATTCGCGCTGCACTACAGTAGTTACAATTCACATAAACGCAATAGATGGTACCAGTACAAAACTCGCCATTCCCGTGTGCTATATTGTTTTCTAAACGAAAAATATCTGTGAGATCGAAAAAAAAACTCGAAACTCATATTTTCAAGCTTGGTGTCATACTTCGATCGCACGCGCTGTGGTGTGTGTAGGTTTGGGAAAACGAAAAATATACATCTACAGCAGGCAGTCGCAATAGCAATAATAGTCTAGAATGCAGCAGTATGGCAATTCACATACAACACGCGAATAAAAAAAAATGATGTTTCACCACTTCTCTACCTAATTCCACACGCCGTGCGAAACGTCTCGCATATCCTACTGGCAACCGTGTGGCATACCCCCCCATAATATGCGCTTCGTACTGCTCTCCCGCCGTCCCTTAGGTGCCTATCGACTCACCTGAGCGGTCATTTATGTTCAACACCGGCTTCCAGTCTTCCTCGGCTCTCGCCAAGAACATGGAGTACGCGGTCGGCGCCCTCACCGCCCACCCCGACTTCGCGGAGGAGCTAAGGAAGGAGGTCGACGGACAGGCAAGCATTAGTATGATTTGTATGATTTGTATGAGTTGCATGATTTGTGAAGAACATGGAATATACGGTCGGCGCCCTCCCCGACTTCGCGGTGGAGATAAGGAAGGAGGTGGACGGACAGGCAAGCATTTGTATGATTTGCATGTTTTTTTGTGTAATTTTGCGGGGATGAACTCAAAGCAGGCTATTGTAGTGTAATACCGGGGATGCCGCTGGCAGCGGGTGCCAGGTGGTGTATACTCCTGGATATTGTCGACAGGCCTACTGATAGACCCTTAGCTCCTACCTGGTATGGCTTGCAACGCATGCTACCGTAGCGGTGTACCCAGTTTGTTCCAGGGCTCCTAGCTTGAGGAGGTATAATCCTCACCCAAAAATTGACTCTGAGAAAAATGGAAGTGCACCCCAACGAAACATCCCATGGCATATGTATAGAACCTTGCAATATAATGTTTGCGAAAACGATTAGAGTAGTGTTACTTCCGTTCCCCAAAATAAACACCGAAGGTAGGATTTGAGGTTAGTTCTAGGGAAAAAGGCAAATGTTGCTTTAGCAAAACTGCTGTAGCATTTTGACGAAATGTACGATACATGTTTTCCCTCCATACCATTGGCTTGTAAACACCAAGCATCTTCCATGCCTCGCACGCACCACCTGTGCTGCTTGATGTACACAAAACGATAACCACTGGGAGCAAAGAGGCTCGAGAGGTGTAGCTGGAGTATGACGCGGACGTGCGGCGTTGGATTGTGCCAGCGGGCCGCCGGCGGAGGGCGGGGGGCCCGCTGCTACGATACGTTCTCGCCCGCTTGGTGCCGTGGAGGATGCATCGTTCCGAACGGACTACTCGTACTCGTGGTCGTACGGCCTTGCTGCTAGGGCGCGGCAGCATGACAGCTCAATTCAATTCCACCACACTGCGGTAGCAACGCAAGCAGCGGCAGCAGCAGCAGCGACGTCGGCGGTGGTGGCGGCGACGGCGCCTAGGTCAGGCGCCGGGCGCCGGGCGTGCTCGAAGTGGAGCGTGCTCGGAGTGGAGCGTGCCGGCGTGGTGGCGCGTGTAGGCCGAGCGCAGCAGCAGCAGCAGCAGCAGCAGCACGCGACGACAAGAATAGTCGATCCCAAAATCGAATAATATATAACTAGAAACTGCTGATGCTGGTGCTGGTGCTGACGTTGTTTTTTGTTGTTGTTAAAGCCAATGCTGCTGCTAGCTGTGCTGCTGCTTGCGGTCGTGGGATAGCAGCGGTGGCACTACGGTTGTCTCCGCCGCCGCCACCGTTGCTGGGCTGTTGCTTCTACTCGTACGCTGTTTTGGATTTTTCGTTATTGTTTTGGTTTGTCGCGTTGCCGCACATCTCCACTTCCCTCCTTAACTTAGGAAGTGTCGCCTGCCGGATTTTATTTACCTCATTCGCAAACACACCAAGAACATGCCGGGAAGGAAATTCACGTATTTTAGAATGACTTGAAGAAATTCCTAAGACACATTTTCACAGACGCTGTAATAATGCAAAACGTAAATGTCGTTCCAACGACTTAGAGCAGTCCCTTAATTGGGGAGCCCGACAGCCTGAAGCGTTTTGGCCAAAACAAGGCTACCCTATGGTCGCACGCGTCTTGCAAGGCTGACAAACTTCTCCACGCTCGCCAAATACGGATCCAGCATCACAACCTGGCCACCCCCCTCACCCCTCGGCGCGCGACACGGTGCCTCTGGAAACTTTGGCTACCGACCCCCCAACCACCAAATCCCGCCACCGCAAACACCACACCCACCACCACACCACCACCACCACCACGACCACTACCCCCACCACTCATGCAACCACCCCCATGCCCATCATGGCCACCACCACCACCACACCCACCACACCCGACGCACCCGACACACCCACATCCTCAACAACTTCTACAACCACCACTCCGCCCGCCAACACGCCCACCAACACGATGACCCCATTTCCACAACCACGACCTCTGCAATCTTGACGTGGAGCAGGAGCTAACCATTAAGTCGGTGGCCGACGTGGCGAAGTTCCCCCTGTTGGACAGCCTTCACTGGGAGATCCTCCGCATGTTCCCGGCCCCTCCTTTCTTCTTCAAGGTGAGCGCCCCTCCTGCCGTATATGAGGACAGCAGCAGCAGTGTACCTGGTATCACACGCCCTCCTCGGAAAGCTTTCAGAGCCGAATTCCTCCCAAACCCAGGCGGCACAAACAACGAGAATTGCAGCTTTCGGAGGATCTATTAGTAGTCAAGATCTCCCCATAGACCCGTCGCTCTGCGTTGAAACTCTGACGGAGTCGTGGAGAAAATCAGCATTCCAATTCATCCGAGGAGTGTGTGTTTTATACACCGCACGTATACGGTAGCTCCCCTTATCGCCGCCGACCGAAGCTTCGGAGGTTCGGAACCCCCGACCTCTCCGAGCGAGGAACCACGGACCACGCTATTACGGGGTCCCGAGGATAGGAATGGTTTTTCAACATGGTATGTAAATGTAGTGGCATATGGTAATGATTTTCCAAGATGGCTGTGTAAAGCTGGTGGTATGAGTGGCATTTTGGTGTCCATCGCTGGTTCTGATTACTGTGGACACCCTGTCACAAGAGTGTGTGCGTTCTCCATGCCCGCCCAAACCGTGGGCGGCTCCTCCAAGTTGACCAGACTTTCTGCGCACGGCAGCGTAGTTAGCTGTGATGCATCATGCTACGACAGGGATGCACAAACCAACTGCTGTAGCTTTTGTTTTTTAGGCTGCTCACTTGAGGCACTGTGCACCTCATTGCTGTACCCGAAAAAACCCATCTTTTTTTGAAACCCTTACACACCTAACCCGAAGAACAATTACATGGCCTACGGACGCAAGGTGCGGTTTTAATTTCGCCCCCGGAAAAATGATCCCACACTATTTCCAAGTAGTTTTGCCCCCAAAAACCGTTTCCGGCTCTAAAGGGGTTAACCCTTTTACTACCGCAAAAAAATATCCAACACTATTTCCAAGTAGTTCTGTCCCCAAAAACCGTTTCCGGCTTTAAAGGGGTTAAGGTCGAAATGATCGACGAAACATCGCGATCTGTCCCGCCGCCGTGTGCAAATTTGGGCAAGATATATATATATATATATATATATATAACAGAGCGGATCCTGCACAACATTCTCTTGACAGCAGGTTAGGATCGAGGTGATCCAGACCGTATCATCGTCTCACAAAACAAAAACAAAACATTAAAGTGTTAATGCAAATTCAAGACAATAATAAATTGATTTCA
>JAYJME010003608.1:0-11905 GCA_036873775.1 Costaria costata | reverse complement strand
CGCGAGTTGTGGCTCTACTTTTCGGGTGGAATGTTTTTGTTTTTTGTCCTCTTGATCTTGATTTTGTTTTCATTCCTCTATGATCTCGGTCAGAGACTAATTTAGCCAAAACGTGCTACCTCTATCGTAGCACCCGTCCCGGTAAGGCTCGAGTTAGGACTGGTGCTATGTTAGGGAGGTTACCCCCTAACTCACTACCGTGCTTAGGCTACTCGGGCAAGCGGCTCGTTCCGTCTCTCAGGATAGGATGGTCTATTAATATATTGGCGCAGCGTAACAGAAATACAGCAAGGTGGTGCATATATATCGCGAAAGAATAGAGCCTAAAAGCGTAAGACCGCAACATAAGAATCGGAGTTGCTCTGATCAGCTGAAAACAAAGGACGGACCTACTCGTACAGGTGCCCCCCTGCCCTAGCAGCAGTGTTATTACAGACATGTGACAACATATAACATGTCACTTTCCCGCCCTGGTTTCGTCCCTGCCCCTCTGCCCTCTACAACGATGCAATGTTACGCCTATGCAGTAGATGTCAACACTGAGTGCACCACGGCCGGGCTCGTAGGGAATTGTGGTGGAGACGCAGACGGCACCCCGACCTGCTACACTGATCCGGAGATAGACACATCCGATAACGTGAGCAACATCGCCGATACTCGGTTGGAATTCGTTTTGTCTTGGTGCATACCCCGACAAATGAGCATTTTTCAGCGGTCATCCTCGAAGGCAGGCTATGATCGGCGGGAAACTAACCCCGTGGAGAGACTATCAATGTGATTGTGGGTGCGCTTCCCTACCTTGCTTTTTTGGACTGCAGCGTGAAACCATGTAAGGTTGAATCCATATATGTATCTACATGTGTTGATATTGTATCTTCCTAGGCTGGCCAGCCTGTCGTGCAGTTCCCGCCGACTTACATATTGTCTAGGAGCGACTACCGCACCACGCACGACGTCGTGAACGGCCACGATGCAAAAGCGTTCGGCTCCCATGTTTTGGCCTCGACGTTTACCTCTTGCTATATGAGGGGGTGCCGGTAGATGCCTCTAAGTGGCACTGCGGCTTGGTCGTTGGCGTTACCCGGGATGAGAAGCGCAGCTACTCCCCTGTGCAATAGCATAGCAGCAGCGCCATTCAACAGTTTGAAGGCGTGCCGGCTCACATCACCGAGTGTAAGACCTGTAAAAAGGAGATATCGGGCATCTTGAGCAAGCCGTATCATACCATAAGGAACCAAACGGCTTCGCGGCAGATGGGTTTGCACCCGCAGTCATCCGTAACAAAGCACAGGACCTTGAATATGGTATCTCGTAACAATATCGAACATCGCCATAGCCGAAACGTCAAGCCTTCTTGAAGGCGACCGCGCTCTACGATGCTCGAGTATTGACACCTTGCTTTACGGCGTGGCACACCCATCAAACAAAAATGCGAATCACCCTATAGCAATACTTTATCCTTTTGGGGTGTTCTCCCATAATTGTGTAGTTGTTGCTCGTTCCGTTGTCACTCCACCGTGTATGTGCCAGGCTGTGCGCTGAAATCGTCGGAAGGTCCATTATAAGCGCAGCCAATAGAACGGGTCGGGAAAACAGACAATAAATACTGCTTTGTAAACTGCTTGTTTCGCGCATTTTCATACGCTTTACAGGTGTGTTTCGAAGGCTGTGCATGTTATAACGGTGTTTGCACCACCGAGTCCGGCGGGCTTCTATGCGGTGAGGCAGGAAACGTTTTCTGCTCGATATTGAACGGCAACGAAGATGGTCAAATTTCATTTTTAACAAATTGTGCTGCAAGGTACATCTGCGTACAGCCTGTTACATAATGCCGTTGTCCAGCACGTGTGTCTCTCGACGCGTCAACCGTTGTTTAGTGATTATCCCGTCCCTCGTTCCGGGGGGAAATGCGATGGTGCCACTGCATGCTGTTGTTGCTTGTTTAAAAGATAAATGTGTGTTGCGGTGGTTTTCTGGCGATGCGCAAGGGCCTGAACACGCGTGCCACGAGGGCTAGCCATGGAGTCAGCCTTAGAGCTAGCCGTGTAGCACCTTATGGCCGAAACGTTTCTGACTGGCGGGGATGCTAAGTGCAGTAGTAGGTAGCGCAAGGTAGTGGAAGGAACTACCCAGTACCGGTGGGATGTCATTTGTGTTTTTACAGTATTAATACTGTGGTAAGGCCATGAGAGATAGCCGAGAGACCTCGATCACTACCTTCTTCATATACTTTGTAAATTGTTGTTGTTGTTGCTGTTGATGTTGTTGTTCTATATGTTCTTCTCTCGTCGACTCTGGTCGACGTCCATCATACATTTCGACTTCATCTTGGCCCGGCGAACGCCACCTTTATCCTTCATAAATTTCTCCTGAGCAGAGCTCTCCAGCCCGCCTAACAACGGTCTGGGTGAAGCCTCTTCACTAGCACGTCAACCAAGTGTTTTTCGTGGGACGCTCCGGTGGCACACTGTGTACGACCGTAGGGTACACGTGCGTTCCCGTTACGGTCCCGTTGTCTGTTTTGATTGGCTGGTGACGTTATTGTTGCATTCGAATCAGCACCATTGGTATCTGTTCAGTATTGATATGAATAACATCAACTGCTTGGTGTAAGAATACCCTACAAATACATTACAAAGTATTGATGCTACATGGTACAGCAGTTACATACCGCGTATTCTGAACCTTTTCTGGCGGCATGCAACGGTATATTATCACTGAATGCAGTAATAATCGAGACCGGTCACGTTTGACGCCAGGCTTCGACATCTACAGTACCAGTAGTACATAAGCAGTTATCGTAGCGTGTCTTCTTCGTTGTTATGCTCGCCTCCCATTAATTGTCCGCGCAACCTTTTCTCTCTCCGTAATTACGGGTTAGTAAATATTGGCGGAAGCCTCCAACACCTGCGTGATAGCGACGGTCCTCTTTCGGTTATTGAAACGCGAGATACAGTCGAAGGTGCACGCCTCACAAATCAGTGGATGTTCAAGTAGGCCACACCAGTATCGTCAACGCGTGAAATGATTTGTACTCCTCCGTTCCAATCTTGAACAATCTTCCTTAGAAGAGTGTCGAGAGTCTGTGTGTTGTACGTGCGTTTGTGGGACTGCGTTCGACGTGTTCCACTAGAACTGTTTGCAAACAGGCACGTAGCTTCTCCGATTGTTCGCTCTAACATTTTCATTTGCCCTAAACTCAACGCGAACAACGCAGCGTGCCCGGGTGGGGCGGACATGTGCAACGATCCACACATGCAAGGCCTCCGCGGCCAAAAGATTGACTGGTCTGGGGTCAACGGTGGGTGGTACAGCATGGCAAAGGATTGCGAGGCCAGTCTCCACGTGAACGTTTGCCTCACAGCTCCGCTGCCAGAGGCATTTCCTGACCGACAGCTCATCACGGGCCTCAGCGTTATGTCAGGGGGGCACTCGCTCATTTTAGAGGTGAAAAACCCGTATGGTATCGACACGAACGGCTGTCCCCGCGAGATCTCGCCCTGCCTTGCCAACGGTGGACTACGCGCTATCGTCGATGGGGAGGAAGCAGAAGGCCTTCTTCGCTTTTCCAGGGATGAATACGTGGTGGATGGAATCACGGTGTCGGCGTCCAACCTACCGGCGGAGTGCCGTCAGTTTGGCGGGGACAAGATTTGGGCCCGCATGTACGACGAAATGTTGCAGGGCACCCGCCAACTGGCCCCCGAGGAACAATTCGAAGACTGGATTCTCCGTTTCGACGACATGGCGGCGCCCAGCTGGTACACGCAGTACATCGAACAGCATGACCTCGCCGATTTGCAGTCCATCCATGCAGTATTCAAGATCGTTACATCCACCGTTACTGTGCGCCTCAACGTCGGCACGAACTACCAAGGCGGCGGTGACTTGGACTGGGACGGCCGCATCTTGCCCGACTTGGAGTTCTGGCAGATGAACGTGGGACTGCACGGCCTGAACCTCGATAACGAGTCGCTCTCAGGAATTCTGGGTGAGACGGCCCGCCCAGTGCTGGATGAGGACGGCCGCAAGGTGATGCAGGGGTACGAGGCGTTCCGTGGGACCGTTGAGGACTACCGCGTGTCCGGCCCTCTGGGCACCGACTTCGCCCTTCTCAACAAATTCTAGGGGTCGGCTTTGTGCACAGGGTACAACCTCATCCCCATTTTCGGACTATTCGAAAGTCTGAATGCACGTGATTATCGATATTGAACTGTTGTCACGCGCCCTGATCGTGATGGGATAGGGTTACAAGCGGTGAGGTTACGAGGCAAGTTTGTTTTGTTTACGAAATAGATAACACCGCTTCTTATGCGCGTTGGCTGCGATGAGGGGATATTGGGTTGGCTTGCTACAACAATGCAATAACATAGACATCAGGCTCGCGAATTATCTATCACCTGCTACATCGGATGGTGGGAAAGAGAACGTCGCCACCACTACGACGTAACACTCTGCGCAGTCACCAAAATTGGCTGTGACGGCGTCGAAACGACGGTACGTAAACAGAGCATGTTTTTGGCGGTGTTCATGGGTCTTATGCTACGGGGTCAAGCGATTTCCGACGCAACCGATCTTTAAGGAGGCGCAGGGGCGTTTAATTCCGGTTGGTGTTCGTATTGGGATATAGACGTATTGTCATATACCAGCAGTCAATACCTGGTACGCTATATGGCCTAGGACACAGGGTTCTGTGGCTCTTTGCACATTACAACGGGGCATAGAACCGTCAATTCGCCGCGGAAGACTATTGAGGCAGAGCGTTACGTTTGATGGTATATTTGCGTTGGGTACGTAGTTGAAATGCAGCTATCATTCGAGGTATATACAGTAGTAGTTGTTGTTTGACGTATATTTGAGTTGCAGGTACTCAATGAGAAATTCCGGTCCACGATGGTTTATAAGCCAAGCAAGTGTGGGAGGTTACGACTGGTTACGACCGATGGTGTTTGGCAAACGCTGCGTGGATGTGAGACTGCAGTTGAATATTCACATATCATACAACTTATACTTGCTAGTTCCAACGTGGTCGGGACGTTTGAAAGGTAGATACTTATATAGTGAGCTGGCATGTACTGATCCCAGTCCCAGATTTCTTTGAAACATGTCGAGTTTCGTATATGCATAGAGGTGGATGTTATTGAATGGATCATGTCGAGGCTCTGTCTCTGTGAACAGAGATTGCAGAGGTGGCACCGAAGTGTCTGTGAAGATCACTTGTGAAGAAGAAGAAAAGACATCGTTTGGAAAAGGCGCTTATGTGGCCATAAGAAAAGAAGAGAAGAGAAGAAGAGAGAAGAGTGGAGAAGTAGAGAAAAACATGAGTGATCGAGATGGGCGTGGTCGTCACCGGATCATCACGGAACAATGCCCATGCTACGGGCAGATGTACTCTACGGGTTGTCGTACTGGCCGACACTCCGTAAGGGTTGTTGTACTGACCGACAGTCCGTGCTACAGCAGCGTTCCCTCAAACTTATGGTGGCAAGCTAGATGCACTTCATTAATACCAACGTCCCGATCAAGGCAAGTTGGATATACGATATCCCGAATAGCGAAGAACGTACTGAAGAACAGTCTCGCCGTATTTATCCGATGTCAAAAAGATGTCCAAACTAAGATCCTTGCTGTAGTGTACTCAGGGTAGTGACTACGAATCAACTAAAGACTAGTGATGGTGGACTGCAGAGTCCATATTGCAACATTTCCGCCCTCTGTGAAATCCCAAGAGGGTTAAATATCAACCGTCTACTTCGAAGTATACTATCAATACTACTACAGTAGGAGACATGTGAGCGCGGGAAACGCGCCAACAGGGCCAGGCCGTACATGCCTGGTGCTGCTGCGGTATATGAGGGATAACACCTTTTTTTTATCCTTTTGTTTTGAGCCAATCATAGTCACTACTCGCACAGCTACTGTAGTAGGAAGAGTGACTACCCCATATTTTTGCAGTATTTACCTTTAATAATGAGTTTTCGCTTCGTGATATAAACAAGCACCACAATGATGGGATTACTTGTTATAAGGGTTGTGCAAAAAAATACCCCATCAACAGTCTCAGTCCCATTTGGAGAGAGAGGTAATCAGTCATTCTCGCTGGAGGGAGTATTCTATAAACGCGGCAGTGAACATTTCGGTACCTCCCCCACCGTCACACCACAGTCGTCACCACGTACTTACCCCGCGTCGCACGACCGAGTGACTGATTGTGTTATTCATCGGGTACCACCAAAAACCAACCATTTGCGGTAGGGTTGTTGTTCCATGAGTTTTTATGAGGCTCCTCACGTGAGGAGCGCTATACCACCTTAACCTCTTCAGAGTCGGAAACGTTTTCTTGGGACAAAACTACTTGGAAATAGTGTGGGATTCGTTTTTGCGGTTCTAAAGGGGTTAACCCAAAAAACTTCATAGGATACAAAAAAGAGTGTTGCTACGTACCTGGTGAACAATCCCACATGGCCGAGGTATACAACGAAACAGATTGCAAAAGAAGAATCAAATTCCGAAACTACGACGATTTTGGGTAAACCAGCGCCCGTCATCCAGAATTGTTTTTCAGCTAAAAAAAGTGCTATATCTTCTATCCTACGAGTAGCACATGTCCATTGGTCGATGATACTGTCTGTAACTGCTGTGTCATACGTGCTTTGTCGTCACTTTTTGTTTAAAGGATAGGTTTCGGAGAAGAAATATTACAAGAGCTACGAGTACACTTGTGTATATACGACGTCGAGATGGCCTCAAGAGGAATATAAAAACTACGGGGTGATGAGGAGTAGGAGGAAGCGGGCTAATTAAAAGAGGAACTGGTATGCGCATTTCTGCGACTGAGCTCTCTGAAGTCCGTCTACTGCTGTACCGTAGTAGTACCGTAGTACGGGTCCTGTCGGGTCGTTTGTGGAAACGGCTGCCGTGACGTGCCTTACCTCTTCTGGCAGTGTTGTGGCCGAAGGTGGTTGTGCCACCAACGTGGATGTCTGATCCGTTGGAATATATGGCACCTGGGGTAGGGTTTGAACACAACAACAGCATGAACAACAACAACAGCAACGACGACATCGCGTTACAACGTCGAAGTCTGATCCGTCGAAATATATGGCATATGGGGTACAGTAGTATTGGAACACAAGAACAGCATGAACAACAACAACATCGACGACATCGTTTTACAACGTGGAAGTCTGATCCATCGAAATATATGGCACCTGGGGTACTGTACAGTACGCGACACTGAGTTTTTTTTAATTAATAATTTACAGCTAAGCGTTTGTGCTCAGCGGCGAACTCCACTCTGAATCCTATATAATAGCCTTTGAGAGACTACTCTCAACGTTGAGATCACAACAAGCCGAGAGCCTTAGCCATAATAGGAGTTTTTCTTAACTGCTGTCGCGTACTGCTGTAGTATTAATTGGAACGCAACAACAACATGAACAACAACAATACCACCACCAACCAGCAACAACGACGACGACATCGTTTTCGAGTCAAACACAGCAGCAGCACAAAGATGGCTCAGGCTACTGCAGCATGCTGGTATCATACCTCCGAATAGAGCCGAGTTATTCTCGAGCAAAGTGGCGCCGTCGAAGAACACGGTCGAGCCGGAGGCATATACCGCACCTGGTGGAATGCACGCGGGGTCGTTGCCTTGTAAAATAATCACATCAGACATCCCCTCTAGACCGTGTCACACGGCGTCACTATGGCGAGCAAGACGCCGTCATCCAGAGACACTTCTAAGAGAGGTAGCAACAACAATTTCGGAACGAATGCTTATTGTCTACTCTAGAATAACCTGCTGTTGGTACGGTCCTCCGATACCATCCCCATCATCATAGTATTAATAGTATGTAATATGATATTGTGGACACCCTACCCGGGTAGATTTAGAAGGAAAGCCAATGCCATACCCGCGAAACTACAGTACCTCCCGCACTGAAGACCCAATGAACACATTTCTATCGCGACGACGTTGAACGACATAAAGCACGAACGATGAAGACACGTCGTATCTGTAAACGGGTACTAGAAACGTGTTCGGAATCAAAACCAATGCTAACGTGACATTTTGGAGGTCTAAAAACATGCTTGTAATGCTCGTGGTCAACAGCGGCGTCTGCGTGTCAGCGTAGAATACTTGCTGTTTCTGTACATCTGCTGTTTTTCGTATCGGGATATGGTTCTGCGGCTTTCACGAAAATATATGTCTCATTTTTGGATAAGCCGTCTCATTTCTGCTGTCTGTAAGTCGTGTTTTGCCACCCAGGAGGCATTCGACGAATTTAGCTAGCGTTCCTCTCCAACAGAAATTATCCGTGTGTTTGGGTATTGTATTCGGAGGGCACTGGTCCAGGAGTAAATCCATCGGCGCCCCCTTTGGATGCTATATAAACCCTCGCAACTACTGAGGTCAATATCGCGTGTTGGAATGCCCCCGAGGTACTTTCATGAACAAGATTTGACTGCAGGAAGAGCCTAGCGCGTGTATGCGCCATTCGACGAGATTCGTCCAGGGGACGAAGTGTTGAACTGTGTCCGCGATAAAGAATGAACGGGTGCACCTATAGTTGGGAGGGGCGCGGAGTGCCTGCTATGTGAGCTCGGGTCTGAGTTGCCATGGGAAGAGTACACAGGCGACGAAAAAGAAACACAACCAACGAGTATTCTAGTGATGGTTTACTATCGTTGCCTGACTTACGACAGCAGTAGCATTGACACAACCTTACATGCATGCGTACATCTTCACCAAGGCCCAGGCGTGCTTCAGGTGGAACACGCGAGAGACAAACATACACATATGATTGTGCCCACCATATCAAATGTCATCTCCTGGCTTTCTATTTCGCCAGCAACGTACGTTGTCTCATCTCCGTTGAAGTGAATGTTTGTTTGGGAAGGTGCTATAGCCAAACACGAATAACAAGCTGGAACCAAGCCCCTCCACTATTCCCATTTTCTCCTCGTCATTTCCTCCCCAACTACAGTATACCCGAAGTTGACAACACATTTCGAAACCTATCATAGTTGTGCACGTTGTCTCACCGCCGTTGGAAGCGTTGTTGTGCACAAAAGTGCAGCCGAGCGCGAACAAAGAGCTGGAACCAAGCACCTCTACTGCCCCCCCGTTCTCCGCATCGCCGCCTTCGAGCACCAAGTGGCTAAGGCGGAGCGTAGACCCGTTAGACACGGAGAATATCCCGCTACCTCTCCCTGCATCGACAGGAGAAGCACCATCGTCAGTGCCGTCGTGTTCGTCTGCCAATAGCCCCCCGCTGATAGTGGGAAAGCCAGACCCAGTCACTGTCACGCGCTTCGAATGGGAAATCTCGATCCTCTGCTCAACGGTCAAGCTGGGAGACCACGTGACGTTGAAAGATCCTGGACCTGTGCAGCTCAAAACGTTGGTGAGATTTTGCACGTCGGCTGGCGAAGTCACGTTTACGTCCACAGATGTGGATGGGCACCGGGATGACCCCCAGGCTCCCGTTCTGAGGATGGTAGTCATCCAGGCCACTGCCATAGCCCGGGCGTTGAACCCCATGCTGTAGTACTGTACAAACACGGGTGCAGGAGCAATTCCAAGTTGTGGTC
This sequence comes from Costaria costata, assembly GCA_036873775.1. NCBI lineage: Eukaryota > Phaeophyceae > Laminariales > Agaraceae > Costaria > Costaria costata. The sequence continues at coordinate 2,305 of JAYJME010003608.1, read as the reverse complement.
ACATGTATTGCATTCAACTGCGCAAGATTCGGCAGCAGTAGGAATGGTCGCTTGTTGACAAAAGATATGTGCCCACGCTGCTTTACCTCAATGTGATAAGGTTGTTGTGCTGGACTAACGCTGGTATGTATAGGGGGGTGGCGTTCCCTCACACCCTCGGCGAGATCAAAGAGCCATGCAGGCCTTGAGGAATTACAAGACGATAGCGGTACTGTACATTATAGTCCTAAGCCGTGTGGAACGCAAGAAATATCGAATAGATCGATGACACATGCGACATATAGCCGGACCGAAGACGGTGGGTCGTTATCATTAGAAGGCGTTTCGACGTCACACTAATGTAGAAGGTGCGGCAATGATTACACGGAGAGTACTGCTAAGAGGAACCGATTTAGGGGTTGACAAGACGCCTTCCCGGCAGTTTGTAGTGGGTAAGCAGGTGACCAGTGCCCAAATACCCGGAATAACCCGGTGATCGTTTCGCGAAATCGATTGGTAAGGATTTGTGACGGCCGGTTGTGTATCATACGATTTCCGAGCTACGCTTAAAATTCGGAGTCTTCGTATATTCTAACAGCAGTATTGGGTTGGTTCGCTATTTAGGTGTGGCGCTGTTGCGCCAGCGCAACATTCCCCACGAAATCACTCATATAATGCGCAACACGCAATTTGAACTGCGCAACAAGTTTCGCCGCAGGCGAAAAACAGTGGGGTCTCTTTTTGTTCGCCGTAAGCGCAAAACATACAGTAGTGAAGAAAATAAAAATCGACTTAAAAATGGCGAACAACAATGGCCCAAATACTTTGTTCTACGGTTCGTTTTCTGCTGATTATGACTGGTTTTTAGCTGATTGGTTAAACCAGTGTTTAAAACAATCCGACAAAATGCATATTTTAAGTGTTTTTCCCGGCGTATTTTAACATAAATATTGCACACACGCCTTCGGCCCGTGAGAGGCTTTTTTCATTCGACGGATTTTGACCGTTTACGGATCGCGCTTCGCGCTCGCGGCTTCCGGCGGCCCCTGCGGAGGGCTCATGATATGTTTGCACCTTGCGGGTGGGAGCAGGGTGCCAAATGGGATCAGGTCCGAGTGGGATCAGGTCCGGGTGGGACCAGGAAAACAAACAAGGGCCTGTTTTGTTTTCCCGCTTTAAAGTCATTAAAAAAATGTCCACAAGCCATTTCTTGAATCTACAATGTAATGCGTTAGGGGACCGCTGGGTGAGGGGACCGCCAGGTAGTTTTTGGGCGTACTCTACTGCTTGGGCCAAACACAAACCTCTCCGTGAACGCACTCCGCTACAACAGACACGTGCAGTATCAGTCCAAACGTGGTCCCACCGACACAGTTGTCCCACAAATGCTCTTATTTCGTCCTCGCAATCCCATCAGTGGATTGCGAGCGCACTCTGATTCAACATATACCTGGTACTACAGCAATATAACGCCAATAAACGTGAGGTTCGAGGGCATTTCCGACCTCATACACGTAGCTGAAGGTGTCATTTAAAACTACAAAGTACTCGCAATGTACTCTCTGTTGGCTCTCTCATATACAGTCTGGATTCATCCAAAATGCCTATATATCCTTATGTGTCATTCATGAAATCATATATGCCCACGCCCAATCTTTGTACACTTCCCTAATTCCATGGCTGTTAGATTCTCTTCCCATCAATAAGGACTATGCATCCCCCATTAGGCTATACAAAACCCGTAGTACGAGCGATCGAAGTATCCCACGCAGCTTGCAAAGTTGAGTTTCGATGAAAACCTCGATCTCACAGCTAACGTTTGAATACATTTTATAATATTCCAAGCGCTCAGAGACGGCCCCACTTGGTAGCTTGAGTGACCCGAGATTTGGACGGTTAGATACTGGCTCACGTTAGTGGTGTCCAATTGACCACGTCAGCTCCTCGGAGTCTTTGACCTGCCCGGGTATGACTTTACTATACGCTTCGAAAGTATCGTAGTCGCTAAGGCCATACTTCGTATAATGGTACCTATTTTTAAAACGTTTGATTTTTATGGCTCGTTGAACTAAAAAACCATAACCCCTTACAGAAGTATAATGTAGCAGGATTGTGCATAGATTGACGAAGTGCACCCAATGGAACAGTAAGACAGTAATATGACATGTTGCGGAAGAGTAGATTCGACGAAACGAAACCCTTACAATATATAAGGTATGTACAATCCCTTCAGCTCCACGACTATCACCGCTCCCCCGCTCCGCTCCCGCCCCCGCCCCCGCCCCGAACCCATACACTAGGTATTATTTCCCTCCTTCTACTTGCG
>JAYJME010003607.1:0-11906 GCA_036873775.1 Costaria costata | reverse complement strand
GCCACCCCCCCCCCCCCCCCACCCCCCCCGCCGTAATCGGGGTCGTTTGTGGTGGTTATTCTGGTCGGGTTGCGTGTATGCGACACCTGTCGCTCCCGTCGGAACAACGATCACCAGACTTTGCGACTACTGAGAACGCGTGCTACGTGATACAGGTGTACTCACATATTCGAAGGCTTTTCGTTTGGACAGCTATATAATATCTCACCCAAAAGTGACATTGATAACAAAGTGAAAATGCAACCCGACAACTGTCCCATGGCCTCGTTTACCTGGTATGTAACTAAAGTGCCAACACTGTTTAGTTGTCCGTGCTTCGTACGTTAGGCGTTCAGTTCGACTTCTCAGGTGCTTGTTTGTGACTGGACCTCCTTGCGGTGCTTTGTGTCGGTCTATATTTCCTGCCGCCAACAATTCAACCACCTTCAAACCGAACAACTGTATTTTGAGCTAGATATCGAGACTGCTGACCGATCGTAACATCTCCTAAGCCATCCCAAGGTAGGGGTACCACTTTTTTGGCTCATTTTTCTGCGGCCGATTGGTCTCCCCAAGTAAGTGCGTAACTACCGGTTATTATACTCGTTTTTTCGATTATATTTGTTTTAGGGATAAGCGCAAAGAAATCTCGGTCGGGCCGCGCGAACAAATTCTTGCGCTTTGTTTTTTAATTGGTTGGCCGCTAACATGTTTAGGGCGAGATTTCGAGCTCGTCACGTGAAAACCTCAGAAAATACGGCCCCAACTCTTACCTCGTTTGTCTTTGGAGAAAAAATGCAGCCCGGAGACCCACGAGAGAAAGCCGCCCGTTCCTCTCGCTGTTCCGGGTGTTGCCCTGAATGATAGGCTCGATCATAGGGCAATCGTGCCATTGTCGTGCCCAAGCTGCAGTCAGGCTTCTCGTCGCTGTACGACCTCGCAACATGTCCGTTCGTGCTTGGCGTATTGAGCTCGCGGGTGGCCTAGATCGTATTCTCCTACCAATGTATACAAGGCGTCGCATAATTCCGATGCGGTTGTTCTTGTTGAGGCACAACACATACTGCAGTTGCTGCTTGTTTGCTTCTGTGCACAACGCACCATCCTGATACATCTAGATCGTGTTGCATCGTACAGATGTTCAAGATTTTGTGAACCCCCATCGTCCTTGGGCTTCCACTCTCGGATACGAGTAGTCGAGTCGTTGCTTACTGTACATAACTATTGGCGCCAGGCAACCAGTGACATCGATAAGCGATACGACGTCGGTTGCCTTCGGCGTATTGCATTCGACCGCTAATATTTGAATTGAGCGTGGTGGTCTTCGGTTGCGCTCCGTTCATCCTGCTATTTGGCGCTGATGGTGACTACAGCGCCTGGCAGATTTTCCGCCTGTCTTTTCGGGGGGGGGGGTGGAAGGGGCGCCCGCCTTGCCTACCTAGGTGTTCTCTCTTAGTCCGACAACTTACACGCTTGGCTATGTGCTTCATGTCGTAATGTTGCAAGCAGCTCAGCGAGGAATGTTATGCGCGTTTTCCCTCTACGTAGTTGTCGAACGGAGATCGCAATGCTTGCAGCGTGCCTGTCATTTGTTGGGCAGGCGTCGACCTCCTTGATATCGCCCCCCCCCCCTACCCTCTCGCGTAGGTGACACAAGTCCGCTTGGTATGTTTGGCACGCCGTCGGCTTTGTCGACATCGGTCTACTTTTGTGGAGCACAATGTGACAGGCGCCCTATTGCTGCTGCTGCCGGCTGTTCCGCCACAACCTGCAGATAACCAAACCGCTACCCGCGTGCCCAGACCCGGAAGTCTTGCCGGTCCATCCGGCGACGGCGCTGCGTTAATCCGCGAGGAAGAGCAGGAGCGGGTACGATCAACGCCAGCTGGAAAAATGGCTGCAGTTGGCGACAAGACGTGCGGGAACTTGAGGTTTTCGAAGGAGCCAAGCTATGACTACGCGGGCAGCGAGAGGGGACAATTATGCGGTCATCATGCCGCCGACGGTGTGGTTGGCGCTATAACTTAGCTTTGCACCTACGGTGGCTGCTTCAAGCACCGGTCGTACGGTATTGCTTGCAACAAAGGGAGGGAATTTTGCGTCAAGCATGTCATCGACGGGGTGACGCGTTTCCGTTGCGAGGTGGAACTCGACGAAGGCCCCTCCAAGCAGCCGGAGTTACGCACACTAGGCGACGTTACACCCGAGCTTTGCTCTGCTCAAGCGTCGAGCGGCATGGTCGACTTCATCAACAGGCGATGCGCCAGTGAAAAATGCCTCAAGAGACCGATCTTCGTCTTCGATGGCGGCAAGAAGGCGACAATCTGTGCACGCTTTGGATAAGATGGTACATATCGCGAACATGGCGTTCAACCATGGAGACATCTGCCAAGGGCCGCCTTTACGGACAGCTAGCGCCAAAAACGTTCAGACCTGTGCGGGTGATGCTCCAGGTGGGTGGAGAAACGATGCGGGTGCGGGTTGGGGGAGTGCCCACGAAGGAAGCTCAATTGGCCCGATTTGCAGCGCGACTGACAAGTGAAAGCGAGACGGTTTCGCCGAACATCCCCGGGACGCGATCGTAGCCGCGCCTAGCATGCCGTGCGCCCGCGAGGGCTGTCTGGAGCAAGCAAGCTACGGCGTGCCCGGAAGTCGGCAAGGTGGGTCTTGTGCCGTGCATGCCGTTCGCGGAATCGTAGACATCGCGAGAAACAAGTGCCTCCGAGAAGGCTTCTCCCAGATGCCGAGCTCCTGTGTCAACGGCAGAAAGGGGGCTGAGTTTTGCTTCGCACATGCCATTGACGGAACAATCTCTGTGCCTGTTGCGAGCAAGGATATTTGCCTCGGGGCAGGGTGTTCCAGGCGGCCGAGTAACGGTCTAGAGGCAAGGTGGAGGCCAACGGTCTGCTTTCGAACACGCGAGGGGCAAGGAGGTCAGCACCAGGAGTAAGCATTGCCGTCAGGAAGATTTTTTCACGGCGCCGAGTTCGGCCAATACAGGCAAGAAAAAGAGGGAATGTTGTACCTTGCACCGTTTGGACAGGATGACGAACACCCGTCGCCCCAGATGCTGCGGCGGAGGCTGCATGAAGGTGCCGCCTTAAGGCTTGTAGGAGGCCGAAGAAACAGGTTATTTGCCGAGCATGCTTTGGCCGCGATGACTCTCGCGTTTCACAGGCAGTGCAGCCACGAAAACTTAGATAAAACAACCAACATTCGGCAAGGAAGACAGCGGAAGTAGATATTCCTGCGCCGACCACGCCCTGGAAGAGCTTACAAAGACCCCCGCTAAGAAGTGTGCCCTGGAAGGCTGCCGGATAGCGCCAACGTACGATATCGTGGGCACGAAACTGGGAGAGCTTTTTGCCGAGCATGCCGCAAACGGAATGGTCAACGTCGTACCGAAGATATGGACCCACCTGGGTTGCCGCAAGGCTCCATAGCTTCGGTGTTGAAGGGAGCAAGGATACATATTCTTGGGCCTCATATAAGGTCTCGGGGATGGTAAACGTTTTTAGTTAGACATGCGGTCAAGAAGGGTGCTCAAATATGACGATCTTTGGGTTCGGAAATAGCATAGAACGGGTTTTTTTCGCCAAGGATGGCGCTGATGAGATTGTGTCCTTCAATCCGGTCCGACGCAGCAAGGCCAGACACTCCTAAGGCGACAGTACCGCGGGTTCCAGCACCAGACTCCGAGAACAGCGTGTATGGGAGCGGGCGTCTCTCGGGGAGGTAGCAGGTGGCACCTAAGCGGTTTTGTTAGGTGTTGGCCCCGTCTTAGCGCCAGGAACGGTCGACAGGCTCTGGCTCTGCTTTCGGTGCTGTAGCACGGTAGAATATCGCGTGGTTTGGCCGAAGGCTTCATTTACATTACTCCATACCCCTTTGTTTCAAGAAGGGAATTGCGGTTTTGTTTATCCAACACACAATATCGGTACACCGCGTCCAGACAAGTGTATATGTAGGAAGCATTTGCCCCCATGGATACTGTACCATACATTAGTAGTACTTCTACTGCTGCGGATGCTGTGCTTGATATGAACCCCCCACCGGAATGCTTACGCTTAGGCCTGGTTTGACATTAGGTGCATTTCTACGTAGTCAGTTCGGCGTTGAAGGTTTCAGTGTGATTTGACCACGCAGCCACTGCAAAGTCTCAGCCCTGTTGGCGTGGACTCAGCGCACGGTTTAGGCCTACCACCTAGTCCCTATGACGTTACTTTTGTTGGTCTGAGTACAGTTGGCTATTACAAGTTCTGGTATATGGGCGCCGTCTTGGCTAGCTCGGATTGATGCAGCCGCCGTGCTTGTTCCTGATGCAGGTGTTGATCCCGGTTGGTCACGGGTATTGTGTCCGCGTTGTTGTTTACGTGTTTGGTGTGCATTTTGCCTTTCGCGTTGTTTCGGACTTGGAAATATTTTTCCAATCCTTTCGTCGCATGAGCGTGGCACGTGGTTGAGTCCCCTCTCAGATAAATTTGATACTTTTCGCAACAACAGTTTTCGCCGTATGTCGGCGGCCTTTGCGACCATCTCAGTTTTCGTAGTGAGCCTTTTTTCTGTCACGTGCTATCCTTCCGTGTTTTCCGCCCTCCGCCGTCGGTCGCGCGTGTTTATGTGTGCCCCAGCTCCCCCCCCTCTCTTCGCTGCTTAATCGGGGGTACGGGTGGGGGCGGGGGGTCAAGTTGTGTGGCTGTCCATCAAGCTGCGAAAGACAGTGGATTTAATTCCACACGCTTTTGCGAGGCCTGTTTCGTCCGACCCCCTGTTCTGGGGGCAACGCGCGTGTTGCTAGGTAAAGCAGAGATCCATATGGGCTGACTGTCTGTGCTATTTTGTTCCCCACGCTACCCCGGGAGGTTTCGTAGCTTCGCAGGTGACAAGAGGTACGTGTGGGTGGGGGTTTTACACAGGCGCCTATCTGCGGTTCTGTTTTGTGCTAACCTTCCCCGATTCTGGCATGCATTAGCTAATCGTGTGGGTCATCGGCGTTGTTTAGCCGACGTTTGACGGAGCTTTCGTCTTTCTTTAATACTTTAACTTGGGTTTAGTTAAACGAACCGAATCGCTCAGAATACCTGATTGGTGGATGGTAACTACTCGCGCTGGGTATAACGTAATCGTTATACGACCTGGCGGGGAGAAAAAGCGCGGCTACGTAGATGTGTGCTGAACCTACGAAATTTGGATTGTCTGTATCCTTGAAATAAATTGTTCTAACTGAACAGGCGTCGGATGAAAGGATACAAGCGAAGACGAAAAATACGTCGAAGAGGGCACCGAACCATGCACCCCTAATCTTGGCCCAGGACTTCAACAGTGCTGTTGTATACGTTGTCGGTATGCACGCCTGTAAGGGCTATATCGCTGCCGCTACGTATGACCTCGCCCTAATTTTATTAAAAAAAACAGCGACGGGTCTCCTCGCGGTACTGGCTCCAAACAAAAAAAGGCCACCGCTCCACAACGCCGTTGGTGCTGGCAGTCAAAACCCCAATATGTGCGACGCACTGCCGGCCGCAGTGGCCTTTCGGGGATACTTTCAAGAACTTGAGCGAGTGGTTCACTTACATAGGGCTGTTTCTAACGAACAGAGAAATAGTCACGACTTATGACACCATTTTTTTTAGCTTTTTCAGAAAAAACACACGAATCACGATTCGTAACATCCTGTCATGGCTCGAAATATGCCTGATCAAGGCACAACGTAACCCCCGCAATAAAGAACGGCCAATGGTATCCGAAGGCCCGTATCGGGGCATAATAAACTCTGCTGCCGATTGCGGACAGTGAGTGGCTGCCCTTCAAGAAACCGCTAAGCGCGGGCTATCGAGAACGATGCGGCCACGAAACCTCGAGCAGGGCGAGAATCAGCGCAGAAAGTGAAAATATTTCAAGAACCTCACGGGCCCCGCAGGGCTTACGACCCGTAACCTTGGAATCTGGTGGGCCGGGCCAGGCCGACAACGCGTGAGATTAGTGGGTGGTTGGCTGGCTGGTTGGATGGGTAGGCGGATGCAGCTCACCGGCTGAGCCGGGCTGGTCGGGCCCGACGCCACCCACCAGCGAGAGTTGGCCCGACACACGCAAAGACCCGAAAACCCTTGGCTTTGAAAATAGACGCGTGCTGCGATAGAAGTTGCACTTCTTGGCGTTTTTTTTTTCTTTCTGAAGGACGGGCCTCCTTAACCCAAAATCGTCGGGATGTCATTCTTGTTTTGCAACATATTTTCTTTGTATACCTAGGCATGGGTTCCTTCATCGGGTTGAACTCTCAGTTTTACTCAGAATCAGTTGGCGGGTGAAGCACAGAGCTTCTAAAGCGAGGAGCCTCAGAAAAAAAAACTGGTTTACCTCGATCGTAGCAGGTGTCAATATCACGAAACGTGACATGTACATCAGCTATTTTTTGTTGGAACTGAAATGCCACGAATCGTGACATCTTGTCCATGCTCAAATGTCACCAATCGTGGTAATGGTTTTGTTCGTTAGGAACGACGCCCATATAGAAGAACAATGTTTTTGTGGCATAAGTTGAATATCGTGTACACTATTAAAGGAGGCGGGTTTAGCTTGGGGTTGCATACTGGATATATCAGGAATGGTCGAGGTTGGACTCACCTTCAAGAGATACGAGAGGATACTACCGGTGGTAGAGAAGCGAAGAGTCCGGAACAGTGTAGAAGCGGGCAGATTTGGAAACCTGCTTTGCAAAAAATACTCCTGCTGCTGCTCACAGGATCGAGGATGGACGACTTGACGGACACGTTTACCGTGAAATACCTGTGTTTTGTTTGCAAATGCTTATGTATGAGTTTGCTTCTAGGTAGGCTCCTCGCCCGACCGTCTAGCCTCAAAACAAAACCAATACGCTGGGTAACTGTGCGCCAACACTGTTCATTGGCGCTGAGTTATAGCAACAGAAAACAAGTACATCTCGAGACGGCTGCCGCCAACGGGCCTCCACACTGTACAACAAAACGCCCCGCCTACAGCCGGCAGACGCAGGCGCTATGGATGTCAAGGCCAACAAGATAATTATTGCTGTAGTTACCACCCGCCCTCCCCGCCCCGCAATCTGCCGGTCCACCCGTCACTCCCGTATGCTGTTGTGCGCCATAAGGTCCCTCCCTGTGATAGAAACTAGGGGGTATGCGGCTGGGAGCCGACTGCCTCAAAACTATGGTTCGAATAAACATGTTTCCTGGGTACCCCCCCCCGCCCCCGCGTCATAATGCTGGCATGTTCGACATCATCGTCGCTTGGTGGTAACACCCATTCTTGCTCAGCACTCGCTCTGCCTCAAGATAAACCTCGCCAGATACAAGGTATCGTAAGGTCGTGTGTGTTCATACTACCAAACGCCATACGCCATCAGAGTCTTGTCCCAGAGTTATGCGGCGAAGGGATTGGAACAACATATAAGCCTGAATAATGTGGAAAACAAGGAAAAAGGCCAAGGACACACAGCTTACAACGAAGGCCATGAGCGAGATAACACAAGAAACCAATACCTCAACCAGACAATAAGCACTGTGGGTGGGCCAACACTGAATTAGCCAGCTGGACTGATAGCGGAATTACTGAATCGTGCACCGGGCCCACGCCATCAAAGCTGGCGTTAGCAGCGGCTGCTTGGTGTAACAAAAAACGAAGCCTTGAACGACAAACGGCCTTTCAACTGATTACTGTACACAGTAGAAGCGCACCTAACCCCACACCAGACCAAAACATACGCATGCAGCCGGGGGGGTTCATACAGAAAAAGAGTGGTAGCAGTGCTGCCACAACGGTATACACGAGTTTGTACATGTCTCCTTCATACCCACGTGACTGGACGAGATCTCCCGATGGTACGTGTTTGGCAAATATAACGGCAATGCCCCTAAGAAAACAAAGGGAGATAGGATATTCTAAAATAAACCTTGGACCAAGCCATCGGATTTGGTACCGGGCTACAGCACCTAAAGCAGAGCCAGAGCCTGTCGACTGTTGCTGGCGCGAGACGGACACTAACACGTAACAAAAACCGTCTAGGTGCCGCCTGCTATCTCCGCGAGCGACGCTCCCTGCGAGGGGATCTCCTCCGCGCTCGGTGCTGGATCACGTGGTACTCTTGCCTTAGAAGTTCGTCGGGCGACGTTTCGACGCGTTAGATTGGAGGACACCATCCCTTCAGGGGCATGCTTAGCGCAAAATTCCCGGGTCTTGCTCTTTTCGGGACCATAACTTGGTGTCTTTAAGCACCCTTCGTGACCGCATATCTTATTGACGACGTTGACCATCCCCGGGACCTTGTGTGTGGCGCAAAATTCAATCTTCTTGCTCCCTGCCACGCCGAAGCTAGGAATCTTGGGGCAACCCTGGTGGGCACATTTCTTGGTGATGACGTTAACCATTCCGTTTGTGGCATGCTTGGCGCAAGTCACTCCTGCTTTCGCGCCCACCATACCGTACGATGGCAATTTTCGGCAGCCTTCATGTGGACACTTCTTGGAGGCGACGTTTACCATCCCTTCCAGGGCGTGCTTGGTGCAGAACACTCGACTCCCGCCTTCGCTGCCGAACGTTGGGTGTTTGGAACAGTTCTCGTGGGCGCACTGGCTGTGCGAGACGGGAAGCATCCCAGCAACGGCATGTTTGGAACATAACCGCTTCCCTCTGACTCCTTTGAACCTGAAAGTGGACACCCTCATGCAGCCTTCGCTGCTGCACCTGGTGCAAAGGATGACCACCATCCCGTCCAAACGGTGATTGGCGCAGTATTCTCGTTTTTTGCTGCCTGCAACGGCGTAACGTGGCCTGTTGAAGCACCCTTCCTGACGGTAATTATTCATCGTGGTGCTGATCTCCTTGCCCGTCGCGTGTTCCAAGCAGAACTCTGCCCTCCACGTTGCGCCTAGGCCACCAGTGCACGGCCTGGGGCAACCTGGCTGGCGGCAACTCTCCTTGCTTGCCACAGACACAACGACGGTCCCGTCAACATCGTGTGTGAAGCAAAACTCATTCCCCTTACTGCCGTTGGCACCGCACCTCGGCATTTGGGAACAACCTTCTCGGTGGCACTTCTGGCCCACGATGTCCGCCATACCGTCAACGGCATGCGAAACACAAGTTTCACTTCGCCGACTGCCGACCATGCCGTAGTTCGCTTGCTTCAAGGAGCCTCCACGGGCGCACGGCATGCTAGTCGCGGCTACCATCCCGTCTGGGGTATGTTCGGTGAAAACCTCTCCCTTCCAATTGTCTGCCGCGCCGGAGTTCGGGCCGGCTAAGCTTCCTTCGCCGACACACCTCCAACTCGCACACGCAATGTCTCCAAAGACACCAGGAGCATCTTCGGCACCGACCTGAGCCTTCCCAGCGTCCGCTATCGCTGAAGACGGCCCTTTGCGGACAATCTGATCGATGATATTTCTTTTGGCGATATCTATCATCCCGTCTACAGCGTGTCCGGCACAGAACATCGCCTTTTGGCCGCCTCCGGCGCCAACGATCGGCCCATTCACGCAGTTTTCACCGGCCCACTGCCTGCTGGGGACGTCCACCATACTGCCCGATGCGTGAACAAAGTAAGGCTCCGTGGAGATGTCACCTGTTACGCCTAACTCCGGGTGCTTGGGCTCGGAGGATCCTTGTTCGATTTCCTCCTTGCACGAGATACGGACCACCACCGCAACAAAATGCTCGGCAATATGTCGCTCCCTCTGCTACCTGCAACGCCCCGCGATCGATGCTTGACGCAGCCGCTGTAGGCGCAAACCATATTTTTAACGCCCATCGTACCGTCGGAGAAATTATGACCGCATAACTGTCCCCTCTCGCCGCCCGCATGTTCATAGCTCGACCCCTTCGAGCAACTCAAGTGCCCGCGCGTCTTGCCGCCGGCTGCATCCATTTATCCTGCTGTCGTTGATGGTACCGGACCTCGCTTTTCGTAACGGAGTACTGCACCTTAGCCGCCGGGCGATCCGCCAAAGTGTTTGGGTCTGAGCGCCGGGGAAACTGTTTCGTTTGTGTCAACGTTGGGGGTGGAACAACCGGCGCAGAATCAAGAAGGTGCGCATCATCAGATCGTTGTTTACAAAAGTCGACCCACGCCGACAATGAATGCCGATAGCGTGCGAAAAGTACAAAGAAAATATTGCGTCAACTACGAGAGGGGTTAGGAAGGGTGGCATTAAGGAGGTCAACATTTTATTTGCACACCAAATGGCGGCGACTCTGCAAATGTTGTAATCTTCGTTCGATTAGAGCGAACAGGCGGGAATGGTTCCTTTCTGAGATGCCTGAACACCGTTGACATACACCATACCATGTACATCTATGTAGAACCGAAGGGTGTACCCAGTCCGACGAAGAGAGAGCACCACGCCAGGCAAGGCTCACCCCCTCCCCCCCCCACCCAAAGTACAGTGGGATATAAGTGCCGGTCGTGATAACTGCCGCGGCCCGCAGTGGCCATGACGGAGAAGTTGCAGGAAGAACGGAGAGAAGCCGAAGACCACAACGCCCAATGGCGGGTAAACGTACATACCCAACGAGGTTTCGGTCACAGACGCAACTGGATAGTCACTGGAAAGTATGTACTTTTCAAAATGGCACGATTCCTCCTCTGCGGTGGTGGCAACAACCGGAAAGCAGGGGTTCACGAAAAGCCGATGCGATGCTTTCCACGATAACACTTGACTATCATGTACCAGATATCGGGATGGTACATTGTGCACGGAATCAAGCAGAAAAAAAACCCAACAACTACTGTACCACAACAAGGCCATTCGAATCGAGTATGCACAATTTTTTACATCTTGTATAGAGTAACATATTGCGATGTAGCCCAGTAAACTCCCCAATTCGCCGAGCTTGGACGTGTTTCCGCAGTGATACGGAAACGGAACGCATGCCTCCGGCTTGGGCATGAAATACCCACCCTTTTCCCTCAGTAGGAAGAAGAGGCACAATCAGGGCAATAGCCGAAACGGGACAAGGGAGGCACGCTTTCCAGTTGTGCAGCCGAGGACTTCACTCGAGACACTACAATGGATGAGTAGCCGGATGTCTCGAGGGTCAAATACTTGTTTTCGGTTTCAATGCTGAATCTATTGGCGGGCAGGAACAGGGGGCGATGGAAACGACCGCGAAGAGGTTCTGTCGCTGACAAAATAAGCCGAAAATAATCCACAACGACGTGTCCACGACTATTGAGGCTGCCCGTGGCGATCGAAGGTCTCACACCGCGATGAAGGGAAACTAAGGCGCACACACCACCGGCTAAGAGTTGGTGGTCGTCGTGGTAATTGTAGAGGTCGCCACAGAACGGCGAGCGTTTACGACTTTCTCAACTTGAGCAATTCCAGACAAGCAGTTGCGCCATCAGCGGGAGTCGGCAGGTGCCCTAACACAGCGGCTGCCGTGATCGGCACACACACACGCACATCGAAATCCGAATATCTCCCTTTGGCGACCGTTTTCGATGGCCATGAGTACGCTGCACCGTGAGTCCCACGAACCAATGACACGTGGTACGATACAGGCGTCGTTCCATGATGTGTTTTTAGGCTCCTCGCCTTATGTGCTCTGTATTTCGCCCACACACTGATTCTGAGTGAACTAAAAGTGCAACCCGATCGAAAAAACCACGACGTATTTATAGTAGGTATACACAAAAAAAACAGATTGAAAAAACAAAAAAGGACACCCCGACGATAGTGGGGTTAAGGAGCCCCGGTCATTCCGGAACAAAACCGCCCAACAAAATGCTACCTCTATTACCGTAGCACCCATCAAAATCTGTTGTGTGGGTAGGCAATTTTCTTTTATGGTACCATTCGGGTCTCTGACGCTGCGCAACAGATACCAACGCAAAACATATTTGGACTACGGTAGGGGGGGGAGGGGGGGGGGGGCGCCCTTTTGCGTACGGC
>JAYJME010003606.1:0-11907 GCA_036873775.1 Costaria costata | reverse complement strand
GATGTGTGCCTCGTTCAAGTCGGTGTAGTCCTTGTTGCCTCGTGCGTGCTGTGTGCTGCGTGCCCTCTTCATGCGGCGGGGCAAAACCAAATAATCGTACTTCAGGCCGATGAAAAAACAGTCGCACGGGTTTTTCACGGCACCAGTAAGGCGGTGCCAAGTCGGAACGCCTCCCCGTGGTTACTTGCCAGTTTTGGCGACTTTGAAGCCCCAGAGCACGCGCCACGGATCTCGGCCGGGGCCCACACTTGAGCCGTGTGTACACGCGGGCCCGCTGCGTGCCCCACCGCCGAGAGCACGAGAAAATACCGTCGGGCGGAAGAGAACCAAATGCCGGAGCCCCCCAAAGTCCATTTTTTACATAGACATATAAATATTACCTGGTAGTGTACGTACCTAATGCAAAAATTATAAACAACTGTAACTGCTGTAGAACATGTTAATATTAGTACTATACCTGGTATGATACTTATGTCGGGTCATACGTAGAGAGAGCTCGCGATAGTGGTACTCTGTGCATATCATAGTAGCGTTAATAGCGGTTGTAGTATAACACTTGCAATAGGTCGGAGGGTCCCTAGTATGTGGAGTATGCATGACGGAAAGACAGGACAGATTCGGGTGCCGGCTTCAAGAGCCGTGAAGAGCTGACGCGGAGAGCGGTGAAGCTACCGACAGAGGGTCGGAGCGCGCCGTCGTACGTAGCGTACTGAACGCTGCTTTTCATTGATATTTATATAACATTTAAACCCACCCGACCCATCAGGTACTGGTTTTTTTTCAGGGATGGGTATTGCGTGGACATGGAGCTATTGCTTACGCGTAATTGCGTGATATCAGCCATTTTGGTTAAGTGCGCGTAGTAATTACTGCTTGCGCCGGGGATGGAATCGATGGAATTGAGCCGTCCCCGGCTGCGGTGCAGAGTTTGGAATTTGACAATCGTACGGTGCGGGTGTGGTGCGGATTTTTATTTTTTATTTTCCTACGGTGTGGTGCGGTGCTGTAAGCACGGGTCAATACCCCACCGAACCGTAGCTGCACCGTAGCAAACTACGAGTACTTCATTTTAAAGACCCTAAGGGCTTCTCACGGTTTTCAGTTTGTGAAAATCGAACGGTTCGGTTCGGTGCCGATTTTAAGTTATAGAAAAGTACGGTGTAGTGCAGTGCAGTGCGGTTTTGTAAAAAAAGTAAAATCGTACGGCGCATTGTCGTTCGGTAAAACACGATGAGGCCCATCGTGGTTAACCGTGGCGTACACATTGGGTTCATGCTTGAACCAGGCCATGGAGTGTTCCATGGAGGGTATCCATGGGCAAAGCCACGGCTAGAGCTGACCTATACAGGTGTAAACCATAGGGTCGCCCATGGACTGCGCCATGGGCTACCCAACTCATGTACATCTTTTTCGGAGGGCGAGAGCGCGAAGCGCAAACCGCAATCTTAGCGTACACGTAGTAAGATTACGGTTTCCAACTCACTTCGCGCCCTTGGCATCGAAAACTGTCGTTTGCAGTTAATTAAGTTTTACGCTTAAGCCTGCGGGTCTTAGTGTCATTGGTGGCTCTCTCACTAGGCCACAGGCGAAGCCCCCTTGTAAATGTATTATTATTTATCGGGTTGACGTGGTTGCTGCCATCGCTGGATCGCCGGATACGGTCATTTGGCCCTGTCCATCAGACTCAGGATCGAGTCAATTTCCAAGATTGATATCTTGGTTTCAGAGTACAGACTTCACACATAGAAGACCAGGAGATTAAATTCGTTGTGGAAAGTAAAGAATGCCAGTCTGATCGTAAATATTAGATAGCCACAATAACTAAAAGCGTACCTTATTTTTGCGTCCAGATTGTTGTATGAAGATTAATAAATTTGTTGTAGCGTTAGTTCTTGGACTTCTTAACCCTTAACACTATTACGGGGGACCATGGTTAATAGGACCTACTGTAGACACAATAGAACCTACTGTAGACACAATAGAACCTACTACTGTAGACACCAAAAGCTATATATTGGCCCATTTTTGCAATCAATGTTTGGTTCTATTTACTATAGCCCCCCGTAATACTGTAAAAACGTGTCACATACTAGTTCCAAGTGCTGTCAAAAGTTTAACTTTACCCCTTGCACTACTGAAAAAACGTGCAACACATTAATTCCAAGTAGTGCGTTCTGTTTTAGAACGTATGAGGAGGCGCGATTTATTCCCGTATTAAAAGTTGGCGGAGTATTCTGTTTGTTTTTGTGTCAATTTTGTTCATGGCATTTCCATGTTTCTGTAAATAAATGGAGAGCGGTTGGGATGGGCTAAATTGCCTGCCGTGCTTTGTGGGGGACAAGATTGCTTGCTTGGGTATGTCCTGCTTGCCCCAATGTCGGTATATTACGTAGGAGGATGCGTATGACATATCTTTGTTCTCGTCGATGTTATTCATGTCGTAGGTACTTTTTCGCTTCATTGTTGGAGAGCGTATTCTCAGTTGAAAACGTACCTTGTAGAAAAATAACAAATGTGAAAATGTGTATATACATGTTACGTATGGCTCATAACATTTAAATAACGTGTAACCTTTCACCGCAACTTCCGCCAACTTCTCCAACCTCCTCTTGCAGCTCACGGCTGAGTTTGTTCACAGGGATTTCGCTCCAAAGGACGCGTTTATCTGTGCAACTGTGGACAAGGGCAGGAGCTTCGTCAACGCTTGCAAGGTTTTCGGCCTCGACACGGCCAAAGTACCGTGGACACCGAGTCAACACCGGAACCATGTGGGCGTTGGGCCTGGCAGGCGCTACGTCAGGGTGCAAAAAACTCAATCCCGAGAAGCTTGTGGCGAAGGGGGTTCTTCTCGTGGGGGTGTTTAGCCACTCCCCCGCCAACAACGATTGGTGGCTGCGTACCATCCAGGCCAAGATGTTGCGCCGCGCGGAAGGAGAACGTGTGATATGCGCGAAGAGGCGCAGGCTGCTGGCGCGGGGTGTGTGGTGGGTGTAGTCTAGAGTGGGCCGTAGATGTGGTCTGGAGTGGTGCGCTTAAACGTGATGGGCCAAGTAAGTGTGGATATACTGCGGCTGTACACTCGTCGAGTTCGTTTGTGTATGGAGTAATAGGGAATATAATGGGCCTCTCCGCCCCAATGGCGGATCGGCCAATCTTAGTAATTTGGAGTTCTATGAGGTACGCAAAGAAGCGGTCACAAACGCCTCCACACCTACCCGTATATATAACACGGATGAAAGCACACCCCGGTGATAACGTTTTGACCTTTGAAAATGTCATCACCGGGGGTGCTTTTACAGGGAGGTGTGGTATCTAGCGTACCCCTGGTGATAAGGTGTTATTGAGGGTGTGTGATAACGGGACGTCGGTTGCTGTCGAGTGCGAACAGACTCGGCCAGATGACAGGGGGTGCGAACACGAGGGGGTGTGGTAGCGGTATCTTTTATCACCAAGAAGTGTGACCAGACCCCGGCCAGATTGCAGGGGATGTGATAATAAGGGGGGGGGGGGGGTTACAGGGGATGTGCGAACAAGGATGTGTGTTGACAAAAGGGTGTGCTAAAGCATGAGAGGCGTCGCTCTGAAACAATTTTGTGTGTCCATGCCCACGCGATACCGGTGATAGGAAGGCACACGCGTAAAACCCGAGGATGGCAGCAAAACAAAACGCCATTCTGCGATACCGGTACCACATTTGACGATAAACTCCCGAGGATTGCATTATTTCAGAGGCCTTGTGCCACGGAATAACTGGCTGCTGAACTCTTGATATGAACCATTTTTTCTAGCCCACACCCAGCACAAACCGTATCGTTACCGCAACACCGTAGTGGTGCGCGCTGGTTTGTAACGACAAGTTCCGAAATTAGCCGCAAACCGGTCGTACGCGTACCGTATCCGTACCGGTTGCCGCTATCAATCGAAAAGAGGAAAATGCGATCAACTCTGATTCAGGCAGGCCGATTGCAAAATAACAGGTAGAAAATAATGCATCAACATTACGAAATTAATGTACACTATTGGAAACCAATATACCGCTGAGAAAATTGAAACACATGAGAAACACAGCAAGCAAGTAAAACACAGGGGGAAAACAAAAGAGAGAACGAACGAGGGGCGGAAAGGGACGCAAAAACAATGTCAACGGTGCTACTTGTATGGTACTGCAGATACCGGTACCGCTGTCACCCGAAGACTTTCCAGAGGCATACTTTTCATGCCAAAACGCGGCAGAAAATATCAATACCGTATCATACTTCGATGTATGCTACCTAATGTGCTAATGTGATACACAAGTTCACAAACACCGGGAAATTACAAGTACCGGGTGACGCGTACTGGGTTGCCGGCACATGCACCACGTCGCTATGGCCCGCACCAGTTGACAGGCGTTACCAGTATTACCACCTGGAGTAGGCAACAGGCCCACAATAGATACAATACTTCGAAGTACATACCATACCGGTGCGTGCGTGTTGTGGGTGAATGGTGTCCACCGGGTGTGATACTTTGGAGTTTGATATGTTTTCAGGCGTACTTCCGGAAGGGGGTGTGATATTCAACATACCCCCAGTGATAAAGTGACGGTCGAAACAAATCCAAAAACTACGCCCTCGGGATTGCTTTTATAGGGGGAGGTCTTTGTTCAAGGGGGGTGTGCTATCATCCGTGTTATACGGTATGCCCCTGAACTCGGCAGGGGCCCCGGGTAGCATCTCTGCACACACAGCTTTGCAGGTGGGTTCGCAGAAGCACCCAGGTAGCAAAGTACAGAGTGTTATTATGTGGGCCATGAGTGATGACAATACCAGGTCTCCACGGATGTCGGTTACATGTTACGAATCTCGGTTACATGTTACGGATCAACTCTAAGAACAATGCATGCCTACGAATGTCAGCAGGAACCCGCCAGAGGATATCCCAGGATGGCCAACTGCCACAGCGTCTCCCAGTGTAACCCACAGGCCGGAAGGGACTTAGGGCCAACTTGACAAACGAAAAAGGAAGGGCAGACGAGATATCCAGAGCCAACGAATAACCACAGCAACAACAGCCTGAAAATTATGCAGCAAAACCTACACTGCACACTAATGAAACCTCGCAATGGATGCACGGTGGGAAGTAGATTGATCATCCTTCAGAACCCAGACTGGCTAGTAGTCCTCTAGACCAAGGACTGACTCGCTGTACACACGGCGGTTTGACGAGAGCGACCGCCCCCTTAAACGTCAGGGTCTTCGATAGGCGGTCCAACGCAGGGTCAGCAGCATGGGGTGAAGAGACGATTGTATCTGGCAACGGGTAAGGTTTCTAGCTAGCTATAATAACCTATTTCGACGTATATGTTTACGCTATTATTGCGCTAAAGCTACCTTTTGACGCCACGGCGGTGTTCTCTGCTCCATGGCCACACCATTTCGTGGCTGTCATTGGTATATATATATATATATATATATATATATATATATATATATATACGAAGTATACACCAGCGTTACAAGTAGCTCCAAGAAAAAACATTCCACGTTTTTCCCAGAGGGGAGCAGCCACTCCGATAAAAACGCCACCTGCCGCGCACAAAATCAATGCTTTTGACGAACTTCGCTCACCGGATATTGCAACAGGTTTGGTTATCAAAACGTTCGTTTGGCCCGATGCCGCGGAAGCGTAACCCCTGTTTCCCCTATCAGCCTCTGGCCACCATCATAGTACGGGGACTACTCCAGTTCAAACAGGAGCTGGTTACTCTTCGGCTCTACAACGACGAAAAACAGAAAATGAAACTGCTTGCACCGGGGATTTTGATGATGGTGTTGTGAAGTAACGACCAGCACTCAAGGACGACTGATATATAGTCACAGCGGCTATATGGTACTTACCTACCGCGCAATATTTCCCGTCTCGACGGCTGTCATAGTGGGGAAAAACGTCTGGCAGTGTTGGGCACGCCAACCAAAAACCTATGCACGATCGGTGTTCTTTGCGATATCAAAACCAAGTCTCCACGCACACACTCGTCTGTCGGCGATAATATTGCCGCATATCGCTAGAATAAACGTATGTGCTGTGCAGATAGCATGATATGTCAAATTTTCCCTGAAGACCGAGCGGCCCGCCCTGCGTTTATTTCGAGACGCTGGCCGGCCATGAGCCCATTGGGGTAGCCGATCCAGCCTCCATGCAAGAGACGTGCTTATACTTATAACTACTTCGTACCAGGTATGCCGGTAATGCGAGGCAAACAAGAAAACAAAACGAAGCACAGTAGTAGTACGAGGCAAAACACACAAAGCAAATAATACCCCAAGAAGCGTCTCGTTTCTGCGACTTTAGTAATGCCCCCTTGGGAGAGCTATATGAGAGCGTGTGGTCGATGATAGATCACAGGTTTCAAAGGAGACTGGCATGCCACAAAACCAAAAACGCCATCCCCAAACGACTCACACCAACCATCAGAAACATGGCTACCCCGTGATCATATCGCGGAAGAAACCATGCACCTCCAGCTGCAAGGGCGGGGCCCCAAAACTCTAGGCGATATCGACTCGTTGGGGGCCAACTTTGTACTTTCTGCCACCGCCTTCACGAGGCCCGTGCCCCGCACCGACGAATCCATCTGGCACCGCGGGGAACAAGATATCATCCCCTTGGGCGAAGGCCACAAAACAGACGCCGCAGATGCCGCATATGCCCCCGATCGCTCCCATCGCTGCTACCCAAGCCAAAGACTGCCCGCTGCCACCGAGGGCGTCGAGGATCTTGCCAGTCACGGCAATGCAGGTCACGCTTGACACCGCGCTGAAGGTATTCGTAATCGAGTACAGCATTGCCGCGTTGCCGGGAGAGGCTATCTCCATGTGGTTTGTGGACCAGCCGCCTCGCGAGAAGGCCAAGCTGGCTAGAACAAGCGACGAGACGACGGTTCCCGTGGCGGGTGATGTGGCGAGCCCCATAGACAGGAAAAAACCGACGGCCAGGGCGAAAGAAAAGCCAACGATAAGCTTGGAGGCCCGCGATTTGGAGGTGCCCCGCGTGTTGACCAGCCAGCAGTACACGAGGCCGCCGAAGATGGAACACGCCATCATCGTCAGGTAAGGAGCCAACTGTTTGTGTCAAGAGACAGGCAGAAAGACGCCGTTTGCAGCGAGGGGTTGGAATCGGGAATACGAATAATCGGGAGTAGTCATAGGCGTCAGCAGAAAATCTGGTCGTGGACGTGCGGACAGGCTAAGAGGAGCTGCAGGAAAAACGGAGCAAAACTTTTAGTAGAGGCATGGTGGTCGCTGTTAAAAGGTTTCCTCGCATGCGTAGAACAATACGCACAGAATAACTACACTATTCATGTCAAATGCCAGCACGCGTCGTACGGTAGGTGTGGGTGTGGACGGGGACTCGCGGGTAGTGTTTGAAGCCACGGTTGCGTCCACCATAATAAGGCCACTGCCAGCCGGAGGTCGCCGAAGGCGCCGTGGTACCCACATATAGTGCCCCCGAATAGCTTACATCTTTGTCTATTGCGCAAAAGGCCCAACCCTAAGGTGTTCCATGTAGGTTGCCCCCAAATTATGGATGCAAGAAAGGGGGGTATCGCCGATAGGTGTATAATATTGGTGCCTGCTTCAACCAAAACCTTCGAGTTCTCACCAATGAAGCAAGGCCGATATCGTGCAGGTCAACCAGAATGAACTCCTCGAAGTACGTGGGGAGCCAGCTCATCACCACGCCGAGACTCATGTTGAAACCCACGTTTCCCGCCACACACGCCCACGCCGCCGGGTGTACGCTCATCGCCCTCCACGGAAACGACGAATGCTTAACCTTGCTGAGTCCAACCACCGCTCGTGTCTTGCCCATGGCTGCGTCCTGGGCTTGCGGGTCTCTGCCCGCAAAAGCGGGAAAAGTGTTCTCCTGAACTGTGCAATCGCCGACCGCCTGTCTGACACTCTCGTTGCCAACTGCTCGACCGCTGCTATTGCTGCCGCTGATGCTGCCGCGGCTTACGTTAGCAGCAGCGGTCGGACTGCGGGAACTGGCAGGGGGGTCTAACCCGGTGGTTGCGCCGCCCTCGCTCGCGTGGAATAGCCCATAGCTCTGGTCCCACCTGGGGTTGGTGAGCACCCAAGGCTTCGGGGTGGAGTCTAATGTCATTCCGGCTTCCGCCCGATGACCCTTCGGTCCATCGCCCTCATCTTCGAGCCCCGGTTCCTTGTGTATCGCCGAAGGCTTTCCACGCGTATCCTTCGCAGTGTTGAACCCTTCCGTCGCTTCTCCCCCGAGGGGGGCGTCGGACCCAGCGCATGCCCATACAGCCAACCAGGCCGCGCCCACACAGGCCGCAATGTAAAATGTGGTGAGTGCGTTGAGTTCCGATACTACCGCCGCACAGGAAGTCGAGCGGAGAGGTGACAACGTGGAAATGTTCAGGGTAACAGGCAGGCAGCAGGGCCGAAGTGCGCTTGTTTGGTCTTTTCGTAGCGGAGTAGCGAAGTGAGGACGCGTAGGAGAACGATTCAGGGGCGTGCAGCTACGTTGGACGAACGAGAGGGAAAAGTGACAATCGCAACAATTGTACATGTTGTACTCCCTCTCGAACACTGTCCAATAATAGACATCTCGGAGAATGCAAAAAGAAGCAGAAACATTCATGCCGAGTGAGGAAACATACACGTGCTACAGCAGAGCATAGCGTGTACGTACAGAGCTACGCAACGCACACAGCCCATTGTCGTAACAAGCCGCCTGCCCACCTTCCTCCCCAAACCTGCAACGTCTCTTCGCGCCTATAATACTACTTCGTATATCTCTCACCTACGGCTGGTACCGTCACCATAGCGAGCGCAGCCCCCGCGTACATCCCAGACGAGGCAAACGCGAAGTAGCGCCCTCGATGTGCGGGAGGCATCCAGTGCCCAAGAACCGACTGGATGGCCGGTATCAAAATTCCTTGGGCCATACCCATGATCAGCCGACACACGGCGACTCCAGCCACGACATGATCGGAGCTGCCCGATGGAACAGCCATAAGCGCCGACACCGGGGTCCAGAGGAGAAAAGAGAGCGCCAGGGTGGCCTTCCCGCCATATCGATTGGCCAGGTAGCCACCAAGAATCTGCTTAACGAAGAAATCAAAATGAGGGGTCGTGTTGTTGTTATGTACGAGAAAGGGAGGGAGAAGGAGTCGCGGTCGAGCGCACTTTTTCCTGCAGCATTTCGTATGATATGGGCCTACCAACAAACCCTATGTGTTTCAAGTAAGGTTCTACGGCATACCCTGTGCTGAGTACCGATCGATAATTTACCCCGGTAGCTCGGTACAGTAGGTACCACCTTCACACAACCCAGGAATAACATATTGCGGGGGACCGTAGTAAAAAAGGACCAAATATTGTTAGCAACAATAGGGAAATACATAGGTTTTGGTGTCTGCAGTAGGCTCTATTGTGTCTACAGTAGGTCCCATGAACTATGGACCAAATATTGCTAGAAAAAACAGGGAAACATATACGTTTTGGTGTCTACAGTGTAGGTCCTATTGTGTCTACAGCAGTAGGTTCTATTAAACTTTGGTCTCCCGTAATAAAGCTCGCCTTTTTCGGGACGAGATTTTATCGCAATTTGAATCGGAAATCACTATCATCAGCGTCAGGCGCTACATTAACTCCTACGTTGTATATGCTAGCCTATTAGATGGTCAAACTGGACGTCGCAAAAAAAAAAAAAAGTTTCAGCATTGACCAATACGAGTACGTACACATATACATACGTGTTTCTCGTTGGCGCGGGCCCATACCGTTGACGTGGGCACTTTGCTACAGCAGTAGTAGCCAGTAGTAGTCTACCGAGTCGCTGATCGGTATCAAAGTCGTCTGAAGTACTATTTGAAGCATACCCTTTGGATGCGTGCTACGACTATAGAGGTAGTAGTTTTTTTGTTTTTTTTTGTTTCTGAATGACGGAGCTCCTTAGCCCAAAATCGTCAGGGTGTCATTCTTGTTTCGCAATACGATTTTTTTTGTATACCTAGGTCATGGTTTTTTCAATCGCGTTTGCATTTTTAGTTGACTCAAAACCAGTATGTGGGTGAAGTACAGAGCTTCTAGAGTGAGGAGCCTCAGAAACAAACCGGTGCACCTTTATCGTAGCACGCCTCCTTGGCAGGCAGCAATATGCCGTCTATCTGTGTACATATAATATATACTTGGTTTAAGAGGGATATAGTCTTTTAAGGCGAAAATTCCAGGAAAATTCGACGTTACTATTGTACAGTTGTTCCTGTTCGGAAGTCAGTAGGTTGCAGCGCCTACGTACCCGTATAATATGTAGAAGGACGTTTCGAGATGTTTCCATCGGTCGATTATAATAGCAATAGCTTGGAGTACCTATATAACAGCATATCAACGTCCAGGAGCGGTTATTAAGGAAGAATGTTGCTGTGGAGTGGTGAGGGCAATAGCCGTAGAGCCGAGATCGATCAAGCGTGCTTGCAGATGCACCCTCCTCGCTCAAACTCCAACTCAGCCTTCTCAATTTTCGCTCGCCTTTTTAGTTCGTCTACTTCAGTCAGACCCAGAGAGCGCCAACGCCAAATTTCCACAGCATCCATTTAATTTGAGCGAAACTAACGACGCCGGCTAACATCGGTTCACGCCAAACCACCAGACAAGCACGTCCGCCAAAATGTCACATGCGGACACTCCGCTAACCGGTTCAAGCTCTCGACGTGTTTGGCGCTTCGCGCAGAGCTGCGGCCCATTGGGTATGTCTCGTTAAAGACTACCAGGTATGCCCGAGGCCGGAGCTGTTACATACTCGTCCAGCACAGGCTCTATCTGCAGTGCTGCGAAGGGTATCGGCATCTGCCTGGAACTGCAGCTACGAAGACCGCGTTTACTTCCCCGCAGAGCTGCTAAGGTCACATCGTCATCTGGAGCTGTTGGTGATGCTGCGTACTTGTAGAAAAGGCTTGCTGCGATAATCCCAGAGGATCGTCGCGCTTGAACCAGAACATCGACGACATCAAAACAACAAATTGGAGACTCAACACCACCATCAACATCATCAACGCCATGAGGAGAATTGCGGTGATGAAAAACCAGGATACGGGAAACGCGGGAGGGCGAGGTTCTGTACAACAAGAACAACTGCACCACGCCTGCGAAGCACAACGAAAAGCAGGGGTTTAGGCAACCAGAAGGCGATCATCGACATCGATGACGACGTCCAGTTCTAAGAAGCGAATTCGATTCGCCCCGCAGCAAGGAGCATAATGGACTGGGATCGCTGGAACAACATAAGTATTTGCCGGGAACGATCATCATCATAACCGTGGACCACTCGAGCATCGTAACGCCCGGGGTCGCTCATTGTTGTGGGATTGCCGGAACGACGTCTTCGGTATCGCGGCATAATTACGGTGGGATCGCCGGAGAGGCATCCTCCAGGTACGTGTCACATACCTATCATACAAAAGGATCCCCCCAGAGTATCATAATCATCACTTCAACAGTACAGGCTTCCTCAGTTCGGGGGTCACCGAGAAGACGTCCCCGGGGCCGTTGAAACGTTAGGACTTATCATATATGTTTAGGACTTACATGCGTAAACGCGTGTAATTTTTTCGTTGTTTCCTTGGCATACGCTAAAACATTGAGCATACTACGCAGGGTCAGCTCGAGTCGTTCTACGATAGCCCCCCCCAACCCTTCTTCTACGAAACCGCCGGTTTTGAAACCAGATACTGGCTGTATCTTCTGAAATGCGGTGCCTCTGACCACGCCGACGTCATCGTTCGGTAGTCCTCCGCAAACGAAAAGTTATTGGGAGGTATTTGTTTCCTAGAGCATCGTTCCTCGTATCGAGCAGCCATGAAACGTTCGTTAAAGAAAATCGCTGTTTTTTTTTTTGTTG
>JAYJME010003605.1:0-11909 GCA_036873775.1 Costaria costata | reverse complement strand
TTGACAAGGCTTTGTAATTCTGTGAGTGCTGCCGATGGTTGTACTGAAGCACCCAAGGAACAAAACTCACACGTTGTTCGTGTGCAACGGTGCCCTGATAAAAAAAAAGAAACGCCGCGTTTGCAGCTATCATATTTTTTTTCTTTGGCGCTTTACTTGTATTATACCAACAACACAAATTATTTGTGATGATTCCTAAATAGCCACTACGCAATATGTCCAATTTCCTGGAACTCCAAGAACCACCCTGTAGACCCGCGATCCAAAAATATACCCCGAGGGTCTGTGAGGATAGGAAAACCCCAGAATCAAACAACCTTGTTTCGTTAGTCCCTTTAGGTCATCTCTTGTCGGTTGGTTTTGATAATTCAAAACGAAGTTTTGATTTGGGCCCCAAAACCGGACGCCCAGGATTCGACCACCGCCCCAATCATGAATCGATTTGTTCAGATGGTTTTTGGACAGCAAGTTGTCACAAATACCAGGTACCAGGTAGTCAGCAGCGCGAGCAAGACCTGCAGCAGCAGCATCCATGCATGTGGTACGCAATAGAAAGCGACATCAAGATATTTTTGTCTTCCTCCCTAGACTATATGGTGCTCATCGCACAGCAGCATCTCAACCCACGTAGAAGCATGGACCGGTGGTCGGGATGAGGGAATCAAGACAACATGTGTATGCTTCATGCTAGGAGGGTTGTCGTTGTCTTTTCCTCCTCGCAGTCAGCGTTGATCTCGTTGCTCGTCAACGTCTATCTCCCAGACGTCGACTACCCTTCTCATCCTCGACGAGACAGTTTGTGGTTCCGCTTGGGGAATGGCGCCATCGCAACTGCGAGAGTGGCAAGGCCCTCGTTGTCGTCAACAGCATTATCGGATACCTTTGGCTGGTGGTGGTGCCTGGGGCGTGCGCGGGTAGGTATTGGGAAACAACTAACTGTACCTCCCAGCTGCTTCTGGTACTGATGTTTTCGTTGTAGTTCAGCGCTTGTTGCCTCCCACACGATGTGTTGAAACCCAATTCCGGCTGCCAGTTTCGATCGCGGATGTTGATCGAAACTGGGGCCCAGCTTCCGGCTGGAAGGCGGCCCGAAAATGGTATTCGAAAAAACTAGCCGAAAAATCCACTCATTTACGGTCGTCAAAAGGGACACTTGATTTTGTGGCCCGAAGAACCTTCGTTTTCGATCCTCAAAACCAATCGATAACAGTTAACAGGTAGCCTTAGAGCTAGAAACGTTTTTTGGGGAAACACTACTTGGAAATTGTACTCTTGTAGGGTAGTGAAAGGGTCAAAACGTTTCGGTCGTGATGCCGCTAAAAACATTTCCGAGTGTAGTTTCAACATTACATGTCGGCAACAACTGCATAAAACGCATACCCTTCTCAAAAGAGGAACGCTGTAAATAGGCGGTCAACGCCAGTACCATGGTTCGACCTACTCTTCTTGTAGTATGCTACTATCGTCGAGAGGTAGAACAGGCAACACAGTACAGGCTGGTTCAGGCAAGAACACCCAAACCCCATCAGAGTCCAATGTCCACGGTGGGTTCTAGAGTTGGAGCCTTACTATGAAGAACACGTGCTTAACGTGCCCCTGCGACGCGTGATACAAAAGAGGTAGCGCATTTTCTGAAAGGCGGCGCTCCTTAACTTAACGTCGTCGGGGTTCTGTTCATTATTTCCCATACAATCCGCAGTGTACGTCGGCCATGGGGTGGTTCACCGGGTAGGCTCTCTCTCATTTTCGAATATGGATTTTGGATGCGGTACAGAGCCCCCAAGATGGGGAACCCTTGAAAAGGTAAGCACAGCCCTATCGTAGCATGTGTCCTGCCAAACCCAACATATATATCTATAGTTTTATTAGAGTTTTGTTTTCTCCAGGTATTTCGTTTTTTTATTATTAGGGTCCTAGGGGATCCAAACTATCAGGCGAAATAAAAACAACAACAAAAACAAAATCGACAAGGTTTCGACAGGGGCCCATTACACACGTGTTCTAAGTTTCAGTGTCTTCCTGTCACCAACGGAGTGCATATTTCGCCTTCTGTGCGGTAAATGTGGAATAGGTACGGTTTCCCCTGGTAATTCCTTGGTTTCAGTGCGTATTCGGCTTCGGGCGTGGAATACGACATAGTGATCAATACCCTCAATCGAAGCATCCCGCGCAGCCTGCGAAGATCAGTTTCCACGAGATCCTCAGTTTCACAGCTGACGTGTTACATTGTGTTTATATATATATAGGCGTATCGAAGCCCACCAGGCGCATTGAAGCCCACCAATACAAGTATCAACATGTTGCTGGGAACGACCATGAGTGATCAATATCCCGCACATGACCGTAATGTCCTGCCAGTCCCCAACATCCGGCTCCGGTTGTTGCTTTATGTTTACAGCACATTGCCTTTAAAGCCCCTCCGCGTTCCCGCGCCCGCTTACGCCGCCCCGAACCTCTATGATTTAGTTTCCTCCTTCGACTTACGATGCTAAATAAATGGTGGAAACCCCTATAAAACTAAAAAATATGAAGAACCAGAACTAGCTGTGGTCATATTACTGGGTTAAAATACACTAAAACGTGACAGCAAGATATATGCTACATACCGGTATCATACATGTTGATGGAGAGTCTCACCCCACTCCCCAAGCTTCGTTATTATTACAATACCATATACACCCCCTCAGCCCCATAGTTATCTGGCTCTGCCTCCCTTCAAAATAAATACACATCATTCAGTATCATTCATGAAATCATGTATGCTTTCGCCCAACGTTTGTACACCTACCGAGGTGCATGGATGTTTATATCTTGTTCCCCTCAATAATAAGAATACAAATTCCCCATTAGGTTACACAAAACACGCAGTACGTTCGATCAAAGTATTCCACGCAGCTTGCCAAGGTGAGTTTCGACGAAATCCTCGATCTCACAGCGGACGTTTTCTCCTTTAAGAATCGTGTTGGTCCTAAGCTGTCAGTTCTTCGAATTTGTGCAAACATGCCTTAGAGTACCTTAAATCGGCTCGTTCCGAAAGAAAAAAGGGGGTCTATTTGTATTATTCAAAGGAAGGTGCCTGACTATTATTGACCTGTTTAACCCTGTGACTATGTCCCCAAAAAACATTCCAGCTCTAGGGGGATTAAAAGGCCTGTGGTTGGTCCGGACATATTTTCGGCGCTAGTGACAGTCCCAATTCCATAATGTAAAAGCAAGGGTTTTCACCCACTTCCAGTATTCATGGCGGTCAGTATGACACCAAGAATGTGAAATTCGATCGAGTAGATATTGCTCTTCGGTATATAGTCGTGGATGACGAAATTCGGGATTTTGGGCTTGAACCAGCTCGTAGGCAGTGTGCGTTCGTGGCCGAAACAGTACCTCAATCCCGCCGCAAAAAAACACCACAGAAGACCTAAAGCCATCAAATACAGAAACACGGCGGCCGCAGGCAAATTGACAAGGCTTGCAATAAATCAAGCCCACCGCGTATACCCGGGTTTGCCCGCTTCTGCAGATACAGGGTTTGTGAAAATCCGCCACGTCGCAATCAAAAATAGAAAACAAAACCACAGGCAGACAACCGACGGCAGACAGCAGATGACGGACATACTAACTAGGAAAGAAGGCTCTCCCCACCCCGCAAGATGCAGACAATTTTTTGCCTCATGGCTAAAACAGCCTGGTCGAAAATGAGCAATCATCATGCGGGTACTACAGTAGCACAATAGTGGTGGGATGTCTTGGTCAACATATAGATGGGTAATTGTGCTCAACAAAGTAGGAGACAATCAATACCGTTAGAACTACATTTTTGTCGTGCACTTTTATTCCATATACATACCTAAGCCATAAGATTGTTTGTCGACTGAAGGCCACGATTTGGGCTTTGTGTTCCCTGCCCCATAGGTTGTTATGACGTCTAGACCCCATTACCCGCTATGTCTACCTTGACGGTGGAGGGTGGTGTGTAATATATGTTTCTCCTAGTACCGCGTCTTATTTTTTCGAACAATGAAAAAAAGTACTTCTCGTGAAGGAGGTAACACAATCCATGCCGAACTCTGGGCTCCATGCCGCACACGGGACGGACGCCATAACCAGCTAGTGGACAAAGAGTTTGTGGCTCGAGGCTGGTGGTGTAATAACACAAGTCTAAAAACCGTGCGGAATTCATACACATAAAAGGCCGGCCTGTTCGAACACGCCTAAATGTCACGGATAGTTTGCCCACAAGCCACAACCCAAGCCAAAGCTGCCAAAAAAGAGCACCGCCTTCTGTGTGGTGTCTGAGCGTTGTCTTCTCCGCACACTGTTCGTCGTCGGCAGGAACAAAGGGTCGAGTTGCTTCTGCGTATGGGCTAACTCGGGATAGATGTTGCTAAACAAGTGTCAAAAGAGCAACGGCCACTAATCTATGACAAACCACACCGTTTGGAAAGTTGAAGCTCGAAAAAAAACTCACCTTGAAAGGGAACGGTCGGCAAGTGTCATTAAGCTACGCATCAAGGATATGTTTAAGGTTATCCTGCAACATGTTCAAAGAGAACTAACCTTGTGTGAGCCCCCTCTAAATATGGTCTGGAAGACGGGTACAATTTCCGTAGATACGTATTTTACACAGCATTTTATATTTTATTTTTGAGTCCACTTCTTCATGGTTGAACCCGTGGTTCCATTGTGAACCCAGAGTTGGCAAAGTGTAGCGATGTGCGGAAATATTGTTTTCGACTTGTCGGCATGGGGTCTCCAGCGCACAATGTTTTCCGAACAACAGGAATCGGGTGAGGCTTATATCTACTCAAATCAGGAGTCACCGAAACTCCAGATGCAGCCCACGGGCAGATAGCGCCGTGCACACAGTTAGGGTTACACGTACGGATAGGCTTCTCGAGCGGAGACCATTCCAATCTGACCACAACTCCTCGTGTACTTGCACGAAGACGGGTTTGTGAACGAGAAAACCTTCCCGGCGCTTGCGCGCAATCAAGACGTGGAACAGGTAAGGAAAATAGCAGGTATGATACTTAATTTCAAAATGGGAGCTTCCTGGGGCGACAGGAGCGTGCCGCAGGGCTTACTAGCTGCGTCTACCATGGGCGACAATCCCTATGTCGACCTACACGTCTTCATTAAATTTATTAACCCGGTTTAGGTCTTGGTCTATCGTCGAAGCTGCCACACAGCCAGTTTAATGCCATATGGTGTTGGAAGGGATATATTTTATCGGAGACGTTATTACGGACAAAGCCCCAACCGAGTGGGTGGTCCGAACTCGGGAAGATATCGACAAAATGATACGTTTGGTGTGTGACTGGAATCCGTGATACAATGATATGTCTCACGGGTGTCTGGAGCCAGTGACTCAATGATACGGAGGATATATCTCTTGTTCGTTTACATCGAAACGGCGTCAAGGGCACGCAACTAAACGCGATTGGTTCCATAACGACATAAACTTGTGGTACAAACATATAAATCAAACTCTATTTTTTTCTCCAAACACTTTGAACTAAGATAAACAAAGGCACTGACGACAAATCCTACAAGAGAGACAAGTCATCTACTACCTATCGCGGCAATAACTACTCGAGCTCACATCCAACGACAACCAATATGACAGGAACACGTTTCGACTTGAAACAAGGGCCATTTTCACGCAAGATTCAATGCGCAGGTTGATATGTATTTGCTCAAGATTGGTGTTACCGCAGGGCTACGGTAAGGATAGGGTATACGGCTATCGAAATAAAGTTGGTTTAATGTTTTTTGGCACGCTGTAGCAAAACCAAACATGCCAATGAATGTTTCATGTAGCAGAACAAATACAATATATAAGAACTACAGTAGTTCGTAGACCACAACAAAGCAGCGTACAGACACTTCTAAGTGACTCTGATGGCCTGAAAAGGAACGACCTGAAGGCGTCTACCCTACCACCTTGGGGCCAACCTCAAGTTGTGTTCATACAGTCCACGCAAGCACGTCCACGAAACCGTCATCGCAAAGCCATTAGGTCTGCTGCATTCCACCCAGTCCTGAGTGTGATGCGATTTAATTATTTCCTTGGCTCTACAGTGGTATCGATCTGTTGACAACAAGGCCAAGCCAACCATCATCTCGACCGTCTTCCATTTTACTCTTTGAACGCAACGTCTACGGAACAAAATGACTCTGCAACCGCTTCTGCTGGGCTTTAACGTCTCCTTCACACAACATTCAGACTGAAAAGGTGAACCTGACAACCTCCGACATTCACCGCTGATTATGTTTTACCAAATCAAAGGGACAGGTTTGGTACAAGGACAACCGGCACGGAAGGTCTTCATTTCAACATCCCCAGTGTATCTCGTTTGAAACAGTCGCCTCCTACAGTACGGATACAAAATGTTATCACTAACCAAGAACTTTCCCCGTTAGGCGGTCTGAGCCTTCCTACGTCGACCTCGGTAACAACCCGCACGCAAGAAAGCGCATTGTGTGTACTCCTGACCCAATTCTTTAGATGGCTACAGAACAGCAAGGACGGGGACACACGGCCAATCTTATCGACAAATGCTCCCGAGTTCCGAAGATTCTCCAACCGACAGCATCACAACCATGGCCTTGATTCCCTTGAAACATTTAAAACGATACCTCAGTCTTTATACGAGACGAAGACGCCGTTACGTCGCCATTGGAAACGCTAGAGTTACTCCTCTTCCTTCCGTTCCCGTCGATGGCGCAGACCAACCCCTCCTGGAGACGGCCGTGCTCGGCGCAATGTGTAGGCTGCTCCCCGCGGAGTCCCCATCGGGCCATTTTCGTACAATCAGCCACCCTGCACTTATATCTGTAGTTAATAACTGGGCCACCCAAAGCATTGTTCTTATGGTGGAAACACAGAGTCGCCCCACCGGCTGATGGCACACCCCAGCTCGGCCTTCTATAGCAATCGTCGCGTGAACAACGCTGGCTGTAAACGTCTACCATCCCCTTCTCACAATGTTCTTTGCAATACAACGGCCTCTTGCTGCCTTTGAAATTGAAGCACGGATGTTTGCTGCAGGAGTCACGCAGGCAACGCTTGTTGCGGCGGACGTTTACCATGCCGCTGTCAGCGTGCTGCTTGCAGTACGTTGGCGTGGTGCTGCTCTCGACGTTGAAGCTCGGGGACTTTATGCAGGTGCCATGCGAGCAACGTCTGGTGGTAACGTCCACCATGCTTTCCTTCGCATGATGTTTGCAGTACACCGCCGTCGCGTTGCCGTCGAAGTTAAAGACCGGCCGCGTCATGCAGGAGTCATGCAAGCACGTTTTTTGGTGGACGTTCACCATTCCGTCGTCGGCATGTCGCTTGCAGTACGCCCCAAGCCTGTAACCCTCGAAATTGAAGCTTGCTTGTTTCTTGCAGGAGGCATTCGAACAAAACACCATTCTCAAATGAGGTAGGCCTAAGACGGAGTACCACGGAACGGGGACACAACGAACAGGTGATAAGCTGAGATGACAGGTGAAGGGCAGTGCGTTGATATCATCCGCGTCTGACACCTGTGTCGTCTTCTGAAGAACATATATATGCTGGGTTAGAGGTCTTTCGAAATGAAAGCCTAAAATATATTGTTGTGCCATTTGTTGGCAAAGACACAAAACATATCTTCGCAGCTAACATATTCGAATTCGAGTGTCGCGCAACTTTGACGGAACAAGCATTCCCTGTGTAACAAACACGGTGTTGTTTCACCTTGTTGGTCGTAGGTCACGTGTTGTATGAAGGTTACTTTGGCTGCCTCTGGCTGTCTTAACAGTTTTACAACTGCAAAAACGTATCCCACTTTATTTCCAAATAAATTTGTCTCCAAATACCGTTTTCTGCTCTAGAAGGGTTAACAATCGTGCATCATCAGTTAACAAAGTTTTTTTCCCTTGAGTTAATAAACTATTTAGAGGTGTAGGTACTCTTACCCAAAACGGAAATACGACGGAAACTTGCGGACTGCCAGCTGTGCGAAACTACAAATCGCTGTGAATGTCGCACCATATGTACAGACAGCTCCGGTGGGTCGAATACGCTCCACTTACTGAAAATCTGCATTCTCCAAATACGAAGATTACAGCTCAATCAGTTTTCCAAGTTGTACGGGGCGGATTGTCAACAACCGGGATGATAGCTTAATTGCTTTGTTTTCCGATATCGAGTCAATTCAAAACAATCTCATACCTTGGTTTATACTATATCTTCGTAATTACATTGTCGGTCGCGTTGGGCAGCGCGTGGGAGTGATACAATTATACACTCAGCCATGTATACACGTATCGCAGCCAGGTGCATTCTACTACCGGTATGAATCTCGGCCATATATATATATATATATATATATATATCGTATCCTCCTTTAGGTCATATGAAACCAGCCGGGTTTCTAAACTTTACCAAATACAGTATTCTCGGATTACCGGCCCTCCGAATAGTACCGCACCGTTCAACTGCTACGATATAATTGAAGCATGAACCCAAAACAGTCAGCAAAAACGAAACGATTATACCAGTGCGGATTCCCGGCTATCCGTATTTCGCTCCTTCCTCGCCCCCCACCAAGCTGCCTTTGAAAAGGAACTGCGGGTGGGTGGTTAGGCGGGGAAAGAAAATGCGCAAATGTCAAGGTTGGTTGCGCAACTTTGCGACAATCTGATGTCTGCTTACGTCATGCAGGTCTCAGAGTAGATCGTGTTCGGCTTTGGCTTTGCCAGGGTACATGCTATTAGTTCCTCGTGGGGAGGAGTTCTGCGGGTTCCTCATTTCCCAACATTTTGCACTCTGACACCTATACCCACGACGCAGAAATGCCTATCATCTATACCAACTCGCACGTACAATAGCACACTTTTTGGGTCTTGCTACGTTTCGTGGGTTTGTTATTGGTTGATATAATAAACCTATATTTTATGGTTCATCTTCCGAGTAGCCATGGAAGTGGGTTATTATCTCTTCGGCCAGATACACCTATCACGGACACGGAACAAAAATAAGGCCATGCAGACGGCGAGCGTGACCTCGTCAAGGTGCAATCAGCCTCTCTGTAAACACTGGTGGCCATACCCGATTAATCTATCAACTGTAACTACCAGTGAAATGAGTTTAACATCTTGTTGCTATTGGAGTATAGGCAGAAGGCTCGGGAACAGCTGTGGAGACGGCGGTTGCGACTGCTACAAGGGGTCAAATCACCCTTGTACTTATTGAAATTCTCTCCTCAGTACGTTGGGCCCTTCTTCAAATTTCCTCTCAGAAAAGCAACAAACACATGGAGAAAGCCTACGTACATTTTTCCATAAACAATGGTGCCCGTCTGACCCAGTTGGGCACGTTTTGACAGAATGAATAAAAAACGCATCCCAATACAAATAAAATGCACGATTGTGCGCCCGCCCCGGTGTGTGACGGCTGCGTCATGGCACCACATAAGGAAGCATTTTCCCGGTTGTGGAGACAAGACGGCTAGCAGCCACTTTCCAGTCGCGGTGAGGCGGGTGCTTCAACTTCGAGTCGCTCCCCTTCTCAGTGGACGTTTCGTCTGCCAACATGTGCGTCCTCTACGTACAGGAAGCCAAACATTGCGAGGAAAAATGCAGCGCGCAAGCAATAATAGTTTCCGTCTGAGCAGCGCATAACATGTCAATCGCGGTCGCTGGTAGTGTTGAGGCCTCGGGAGCAACTGATTGTCGATGAGCCGTTGTAGCTTTTCCACGGTCCTGTATAGTATATCCATGAATCTGCAAAGGAGGGGCGGCTGGTCAACACCCCCGACCAGCCCGTGGTCAGTGTGCCCTCCGCATGATCGCACGAGCGGTGTGCTTGGCTGTCGATGTTTGCGATTGGATTAGTCTAAACTTTACCGGGGACCAACATGACGAAGATATTCAAACCCTATGTTCGCCTACTCTTCTGGTACGGTATGATAACACCGGGAAAAAAACTAATTCCTCCATCGGGTTATTTCGCGGACGGTCTATGTGCTCGGTTCGTGTCTGAGATGTTTTATATACTGGCCCTTATTATGTACCAGTATGCGATATATTATTATCGCGATGTGTCGGAGAATGGGTCCGCCGCCCGTTTGGGGGTGAGGCACAACGGAATTAGCATAGCTTGCCTCGGGGAGAAGTTGCGTTTTCTGGCAACAACGGCGCATAATTCGAATTCATGTAATAGGAACAGGCGGCCAGGTCAGAAGTGGGTTTGCCTGGGACATACACCAGGAACGGAATGGAACCCTAAACGTGCAGACATGGGGTGCGGTTAGTGGTTTGAGGTCGGCCGTCAGAGCCGAGAAGGTGATGCAGTCTATCTTCCGTTGGAGTTGATGTCCTGCCTCTCGGGTGTTTCTGACAACATTCCCATTCTCTTGTATCGTCGTGGAAGGTCTATAAGAGCGGTCGGCTAGGCTCGTGCTCTTGGAGTAAAATAGTACTTGTGTATGGCTCGGGTTGTAATCTGACCGTTTCCCTTCTTTACTCCTTGCGTATCGGAGTGTAGCGACCACCTGCAAAAGGCCACGATGTTGTCCATCGACGTGCATGAGTTAACGCCAGTGCGCAGGCCGATGTCAGAGTGTTTTGCTATATGCAGGAAGATGCGGGGGATAACGTAGCAGAGGTGTGCTGCGTAATTCAGGTGTTGTATTCCTGATATCGCTAACTGTTCCGGCTCTAATCCGTATTCGCCGCCTACTACAGCAGGGACTACGTGATGATCTTGACGAATCGTCTCAGTACAGCAGGGACGGACTAGTTTTCTACAAGTACCGTGAGTCCGGGTGAGATTATTTATTACGGCTTGCAGCCAGTGGTCAGTGGGTGAGGAAACACGTTGGGTGGGGCCACCGCCCGGAACAATATTCCTCATCCAATTAATTACCTACAGGATGCGATCCATAAACAAAGATATGCAAATAAAAAAATATATATTTATATATATATTAACACAGTGGTCTAGACATCAAACCAAATGGATACAAACTTCGGGAAAATCGTTGGAAGAGCACGTTTGATGCCACATTCTTGAAAACTGTAACGACCGTGGTTCCGTGAACTGTGATCCAGAAACACCCTAAAAAAGCACGCGCAAAATTTTATTTTCACAAAACCCATCCAACCCACCTTACTTGGATATTCGTCTGGTAGTTGAGATAATTTCCAGGAAACGCTGCGGAGCTAAGTCCTTGTTTAAGGACAGCCTCAGCGCGCGTGGTATATCCACCGGCGAGGAACCTCTGCCGATAAAGGCGGCCTTATCGTAGTCAATGTATGTGTTACATGATCAGCAACAAATAACATATAACTAGAGTCAAAGCAGTTTATTTATATCGTGTTAAGAAAAACTCAATATATACTCGACTGTGAAATAGTATGATTCCAGGAAAAGTGCAATCAGACGATTCCACGCTCTTTATGCACGACGGAGCACCCCCCTCCGCCTCCGCCCATGTTCGTTATAATTTACAGCAGCCCTATATTGTGTATCATCCTGTTAGCTTAGTACAGTATATTCTAAGGTATCTTGCCTCGCATTTTAACTCGATGGGTTCAATTGTGGAATGGTAATCTGCCTGTCAAGGCAATGTCGCATCCGCAATATGGCTAAATATCCCCCAGTCACGAGAAAAGTGACCTCCACAGAAAAGCGGTGATATTGCTCTGGAACACCACGGCCTTACAGGGGGGGGTTACTGTACCGCAGGAGCACATACGTCGGTAGGCAAGGAGGCGCTACCCCACTTAGAATAGGAGCTTTGTTGCAATCAAGTTTACAAATACATCGTGCGTTTTGCACGCCCGAAAGCACGTCGCACGGATATAGATACATGTACAAAATTGCGGCTGCTGCTCGGAGAGAGCTCGGAGAGCTTTTCTTAGACGTAGATTTTTGC
>JAYJME010003604.1:0-11909 GCA_036873775.1 Costaria costata | reverse complement strand
CCCCCCCCCCCCCCCCCCCCCCCCCCCCCCCCCCCCCCCCCCCCCCCCCCCCCCCCCCCCCCCCCCCCCCCGGGCGCCTGAGGCACAAAAAAAGAACTCTCATGACATAATGACTAGCCAACGCCGAAGAGTCAAGGGCAGTCCGGCATTCCCACCGCTGTGATTATCGTCAGAGATAGCCGGCCTTCGCGTCCTGTGCTACTTCCTCCGCGTGCTCTGACTAGGCTATCTCCTAGCGTGTCGCCTTTTGGTAGATACCTGGTACCTAGGGTCGCTACTTCTGGTGAGTGGGGGTCGCGGTTTTGGTCGTGGTTTTTACTCTTTTGCTACGGTAGGGATCCCACAGTAGTGCCGGTTAGTGCCAGCCAAAAAAAACGGCACTACTTACTGCGGCAACCGGCACTAGTACCTCCGCACACTGCCACTATAGGCTAC
Source organism: Costaria costata (assembly GCA_036873775.1). Taxonomy (NCBI): domain Eukaryota; class Phaeophyceae; order Laminariales; family Agaraceae; genus Costaria; species Costaria costata. Next base: position 11,474 of record JAYJME010003604.1, on the reverse strand, counting down.
TCCCATCTGTGCCAAGCGATTTTTACCGGCACTATACTACTGTGGCAACCGGCAATACTGAGGGGCCTCTACTGGCTGTACTGCGAAAATTTTATCCTACTCTCAATTCAAGCAATTTGTCCCGAAAACGCGGGTGCAGTTCTAGAAGGGATAAGAGGAGGGTGTGTCAGGCCTGTTTGCCCGAAATTCCCTTAAACGGGAATGGGTATTATATGCAAGTACCAGGTACCAAGGCAGCTTTTACTGACAATATGCCTGGTCTAACCATTTTTACCTCTTTTACATCAGTACTTATCTTAAAACCGATAGCGCTTAACCCTTTACCTACCCCAAAAATTATCCCACACTATTTCCAAGTCGTTTTGTCCCCAAAAAACGTTTCCGGCTCTAAAGGGGTTAAACCGCGACCGCCGCTGCTGCGCACGGTACTGGTACACTTCGTATGAACACAAGGTTTCTGCGCCTGACGGCGCATCGCTTAGATGAAAGCGATCCCAAGACCATTGGCAAAGAGAAGGACTGGTCGTATTGATATAATATAATGCCTTGCTTTGCAAATGTATCAACTATGTAATACGAAACATTAAAGCATCCCCCCCGCCAAAAATGAATATTGTTGAGTTATATTAAAACTTAAAAAATCACGGTCGTTTCCTCCGCCAAAAACAAACAATGCAATTTTAATTCATGCAATTTTGTTGAGCCCCTCCCTGTAGATTTTAACTTCTCGCCCAAAGTAAGAGTTCATGCGCGACATACGACACAACACATCATTGCTGCTCAATCGACTGGAGAACATACACACGTACGACAATCACGTATGCTCCCACGGGCGAATCAGGGAAACTTTCTTGATTCCGAGACAAGGATAGTACACTGCTGTATGCGAGTTGTCAGAGCGCTGCACATTCGAAAGTGCTGTTGACAAAAATGCTGAAATTGTGGTGGTGTGCGCTGTGCGCAAACCCATGAAATAGCGGTAAGAGCGGTCAATAAGTCGTTCCGTGAAAATGCTACGAGCTGTGGTTCCAAGAAACTGCGTAAAATTACACCTTCGGGCAATAAAAAGCGAAATACGTTGATATTTTCAAAACTAAAGATATCCACATGACCGCATGGACAAGGGGAACATGTCGGTGAAGATATTTTTAGGTTTTTGGCGTGCGAGTTGTAGGTCGCGAGATTTGGGCTTTGTTCGTATTACTTGGGGAGGCGTTATTTCATAGGGATTTGATATTCCTATAGTAAAATCTATATGATTTGTATTCGGGCCTTGTGTCGGTCGGTCAATACGACGAAAAACTCGGCACTAGATGTGTTAAAATGATCACATCAACAAGGGGAAGACGTCCATGGCACTTGTTTCGTTCTGCGAGCCGTACAAGGCTATTGTAAGAACGCCTGCCAAAGTACAAGAACAAAGTATTGAGCCCTTGGGAAGCTCTACTTGTACGGGAAAAATCACTCTTCACGGGAATCATTTTTGCGCTTTGGTTTTTGAGAGTTGAAAAATGGAATTTGGCAGAGGGTTGTGCGTGACGAGAAAACAAATCAACTCACGCCGGGACTTTTCTTAATAAAACGACATTTAGGGCGTCAGGGAGGGTCAAAGTTGCCGAAAAAATCAGAAAATATGTTAAAATGTAACTTACGAAAAAATATTGTTTTAAAAAAAGCCCAGAAGAAAGTTTTTTTGGAAGGTCATGATGCACAACCCTGCCAAATTTCGTTTTCCAACTCTCAAAAACCGAAGCGAAAAGTTGCGAAGCCGTAAAGCTCTGGCTGTCGCTGGAACCAGCTCGTAACTCTTACTATTTTTTTTCCATTTGTCATCTGACAATGCGCAGCGCTTGTTCCCATAGTATATATAATCCACTTACGAAAGGAAATGCAGAACCCAATAACTTTAAACATGGAAGATGTTCTCAGCCGGACCTCAATATGTCTAAATGAAAGCAATAATACTGCAAGAGGCCCCTTGCGAAAACCTCTACTATTAATAACTCCAAACCGACGCTTCACCAGTCAAATATTAATGGGTGATATTTACTTTTTATTTTACCAACTAGACATATCGTAGTGATAATGAGGCTACATAGAAGCCTCTTCCTAGAATAGGCCGTGTACGTATTACACGAAAAAGTCCATACACGACAACAGTTGTGGGGGTTACGTCAATGAAAAATGTCGTTTCAAAACTGACGGTGTCTGTCTGTATCCACAAAATCAGCACACAATCAGAGCGTTTTCGACGCACACTCAATCCCTTGCGATGCGGCTGGGGTCGGAAGAACGGAAAACGTATGGGAGACCTTCTCTCGCCAGCCTCGTGCCAAGCCGTCAAGAGATCGGCGAGGGAGCTCGGATAGAGTGGCCTATGTTGACTGACCTCATGCCTGCCTAGTGGGATTTTTGAAAAAACAGGCGGACACTCCCCTTTTGATCTAATTTTGAATTTTGTTTGAAGAACACTTGTTGTTAAGGCGTTTCAGTCTGTTGGGCCACTGGTAAAAGGTTAACCAACCGCCTACCCAACCTAAGCCTTATAACACTCTCCCCCCCTAGAACAGAGTGGGGTATACAGGTCGGCCGGATATACGGGCGGACGTGCCAAAACTACCAGGCGGTTCCTATCTTTTTGGGTATTTTCAAGTACCACATGGGAAGTTCCACTTTTCTTTTAAAATGCTTAATATTGTGAGCACGGTGAGATTCGAACTCCCGACCTCAAACCCATGGGCTGCCATCGACCAGTCTGTTGGGCTACTGGTAAAAGGTTAACCAATCGCCTACCCAAGCCAAGGCTTATAACACTCTCTTCCCCTAGAACGGCGGGGTATACAGGTCGGCCGGATATACTGGCGGACGTGTCAAAACCACCAGGCTGTTCCTATCGTTTTGGGGGATCCAGAAGTATTTTAAGGTTCGACATGGGGAAGTTCCACTTTTTTTCTTAAAAGGCTTATTATTATTGGGCACGGTGAGACTCGAACTCCCGACCTCAAACCCATGGTATGTCCTGCCGACGACGCCAAGTGTCGTAGTACTACGGGGACACACACGTATGATATCACCCTTCAGGTTTACCTATCTATAGCAGGTCTCGCGTTGCCACTCACTTGTAGTTTCCCTTTGTAAAAAATTGTTGTATTATTGATATTTGCCGAAGCGGATGAAAGCGTTCTGGCAGAGTGGGCGACTCGTCTCTTGACTCGTCCCCTAGTTTCCCTATACGCAAATGTCATCCAAGTACTACGTAAACCCCTTTTCCTCTATTCCAAATCCCGGAACCTAGGCCTTTGCTGGCTTCCAGGGCAACATAACACTGGTCCGACACTGGAAAAACGTGTACCGGCGACGGAATACACCAAGGGTTGCCTGGTTGTAACTCATGTTATCTACATACCGTGTTTAATTTATGCGCACACCGCCTGCACACGAGTGATGCAGGTGCAAGCTCACGGAAACGATTCATCAAGGGGAAATGGATTAATCATGGCTTCGGTGACGAAAATGGCCGCAGCTGCTAAGCTCGCCGAGGAAAGAATCCGCCTGGACATTGGCGGCGACGTGTCGTCGGTCGAGGGTGATGAGGTGAGATGATGAGCCGAGACACTCAGCTGAGATGATGAGGTCATATGATGAAGTGAGATGATGAGGTCTTGTGATGCAGTGAAATTATGAGATGAGATGATGAGTCGAGATTATGAGGTGAGATGGTGAAGTAGGATGATGAGGCGAGATAATGAGGTCATACCCCCAAAGGTGGCCGACCTGTTGATCCGCTATTAATGCCGAATACAGGTAGTCACTGCAGACGCGTGCGTATCTCGTTGCTTTCATAAGGTTGGTCTTGATCTCGTCCCAACCTTCAATCTCCACCACCATGTTTAGGTGGGTTAGCGGTAGCGGTGACGGTAATGGGTGTTTTCCTGTCCCTTTGCAGGGTGGACGAATCGGTCGAGCGACGACGGGCACGCAGACCGAATCTGCACACTCTTCCGAAAATTACTCCAGCGGCCGGACAACGGGCAGAGGCCCAGATGCCTCACCCTCGGGCAGTAACGCCGACCCAGCAAACCAGATGCTCAGGCGAGTTCGCCCTCCGGCCAAATTCGGTTCGCGCCACTAGAAATAGTCAACTTGTGGGTGTAGTGTATTTAATGCGACCCCAGTCATAGTAAGTCGTTAAGGCGCAGGTCCTGTTTACGTACGTCATGCCGTAATTTTACCCGGTTTGTCGTTTTTTTAATGCAAATACGTCAGCGGCAAATATTAGCCCAATTCGTTTATGTTCATATTCGCAAGCTACCAGGTAAGTGATCCTGGCGCGTGCTTCAATTGTTCAGCAAGGATATCGGTCAGTGGCTCCTGAAGGAGGTAGTAACAGAGGGCCCACTTGACAATTAGCAGCCGAATGTGTCAGCCTATAGCTATTGTTCACTCGGACAATGTTTAGCTGGAGCAAAATCTGACTATAAAAACATCCTGGACAGTTTGCGTCATTTTGAAGCTTGCTCGAAATGTGAGTTTCAAATGCTATTTTCTGCGAGTTACACGTATCGTCGCGTATGAATTTGAAGGATATCATATAATATATTTCAGTCCACGGTGGTTGCTTCGGCTACGTCTGAAGGATTGCAACGGTCGTCTGAAGGATTGCAACGGCATGCTCTCGGTGAAGGTCATGCATTCCCGTATATGCTGTTTTTTTTCCCCGAGAACACACCATTTGGCTGCTATCAGTACGTTGTTTTCCCGCGGACTACGTAATCGCCAGGGCGACGTGTCTTCTAATAGTGGTGCCCCTGCGAGAACGCTAACAAACTTGATGCCCCTGGCGTGTGTTGTTGACTCTCCGCTGTGACAGAAATCAAGGAGCTAACAACGTAGACTCGGGAGCCGAACGACACGCTTTTAGCGGCCAAGAGCTACGCAGGACTTCCGCACAGGTTCGTCGTCGTTTGAGAAGGCAGGAAAAGACGGCCGGCCGGCGATCCTGTTAACAGTCTTGGTTAACATAATTTGGCATACTTTCAGAAGCATTTTTATCAGATGGTTGGCTGCACGCTTTTGTCACAGCGTCGACCGTGCTTTTGCGATTCACAATGGGAAGTGTGTACCTTTGCGGTGGCCAATTAAGTTAATTTTCCGGGATTCAACACAGTGGGCCCTTCATAAGACGCTGTCACACGTGTACGCCACCACCACCAGGTTCCCGCTAGCTATTTTGCTGTCACTCAGTGCACGATTAAAATTTGCAACCTTACGTTGTGAACGTTTTTGTTGACGTGTGCAGGCGGACAGAGGCAGCTTCGCGGGTTCTGGACCGGGAGGTGGAACAGGGTTGGACGAAATAATGTAAGAACGGAACGTAAAGCAATTCGACTTACTGTAGTACTGTTGATCAAGCGCGTGCAACTATAGTACCTTCTTGCGAACGATTGATCGTGAGTGCTCCGAGAGTCCTTCTCTGCGTGGGATCATTTAAATGTTTGAACGCGTATCGTAAGCTTCATTTTCCCCCATCCGTCGGAGCATTAAAAAAACGAAAAAGTCGAAGAACGGGAAAAGGGCCACGCGCAGCGTGCAGCGCACGGATTAATGCCGGTGCGTCGGACGCGATACAAGTAGCAATGTTGCACACCCTGAGACATCTCGCTTGACACGCCGAGATTGATGCCGGAGTTCTGGCACGCTTAGCGCTTTGGTTGACTGTTAAGAGCTGCGCAAGCTCGTGGCGAGATGAATTGATATAGGGCCCTTGATTTAACCCTCGCCGATTTCGGTTTTCCACCCGCTTTCAATCTATTCGCGTGCTGCTTCGCATGTTTTTCACACGCGACTTTTCCCGTGAGACAGTGATGGGAGTGCTACTCGCTTCTCGAAGCTCAGTCACTTTGCACTTCAGGCGATGACGATCCCGGAAATGTACTGTAAGAAGGTGCGTGCATCTCCAGATGCAACGAAGGACAGTATGTCTGGTGCCTACCAGGGGTATTATTCAAGAGGAAGCAAAAATCACCAACTTTTTCGATGTCGTCGACGACGATTTCGCGGAAGCCTTGTCCTGATCATAGCACAGTGCCAGCCTCGAGAAATACGGTGGATACCGTGTGAGTGCATCGAAGTTGTTTTCCGCCCTACGAGTAGTGGATAAAGCGAAACATCTGATGACCTCCGAGGACATCACCTGTCGAAGTATAGCTCATTCCTCGCATGACGCGACCGAAGTGTAAATTAAACTATCCTTGATGGGCAACGGTTGATTGGGGTATCGGTGCACTGCTACAGAAGACTATTAACAGTAGTGCGGAACACGAGCATACCGGCGCCGGGCTTTCATTCCCCTCTCCTGATATCTGCAATGTTGAGGCACGTGACACACCAGGTTATCGCCGACGCTAGTGACGACCTGAGCGGAAGGAAGCGGTCGGAGCCTGCGCAGGCTATCGAGGTAGGACTTGTTTCTCACGGAAGATTTTTTGGTCCCTAAAAGTGAGGAATATCCTATATTGCCTCGTGATTTGCTTGAATACGCTGAACGAAGCTCTGCCCTACACGGTGTCACATTCAACCACGCGCACATGGACAGTCAGTGGATCCATCACACGTTAGAGAGGCACGGCACGGCAACCGCTAAACTGAGTCTATGGTTTATATTATCGATGCGTTCCTGCTATCCCACCTCTGCGACCGCACATTTCCCAGTCGCTTGTGTTGGACAGCTGCAAGGGACATACCGGGCATGCGCGGTTGAAAATGGTAGCGATGAAGGCGGTTGTCCGGAAGTACGGCTCCTCTGGAGACGGACGAGTCGGCGTGTTTGGTACCTTGGTTGGTTGGGTGCACGAACAGTCCTACATACCCCAGGTGCGTTCTCGCGGCAGCGCTCACATTTTCGTTGGCACATGATACTTGGCACGTAGTACAGAACCGAGGAGATTTGTTTTCGAGACAGGCACCTCCTCGGAGCCGCGACTCCAAAACTCATGCCACTCTAACTCTCTCTGTAATTCTGCAAAAGGCGATGGATCTGTATCTTGCGGTGATGATGGGCATCTTCAGCGACCAGTCGCACCAATTGCATGCTCGAATGGTCCGTGGAGAGGGGCTCGCTTACGTGCCGCTGGAAACGGTGACTCGAATGATCAACAAGCTGCTTCCCATCACGGATAAGGCATGGTGTATGGTACAAGGGAGGGGGGCTCGGAGGTTGAATACAGTACGTGGCTTCTAGATCTCCGACAACGAATTTTTGGATGGTACTACGTGTGGCACTGAGGGCTTTGTCCTTCCGACGGGTTGTGAGTCCACTTTACAACTATTTGGCGAGTTGCACCCAGCCGTGTTGCACTTCAGACATGGTTGCCTTCATCGGGAACAACGTTGGATTAACTGCCATACTATTAATGGGGTATGCCGTTTTCTGGATCTGTACGCGCTTTGTCGGTTTCGATCTGATGCGTTGGAATAAGGGATGAACCACTAAGATTTTGCTGCAAATGAACAATCGGGGTCTGTTGTATTTGTGCCCCGGTTTCATCACGCACGCCCTCCTTAGGATTGTAGGTTGTTGGAATATGTCTTTAGAGCTGGACACTTCATACACTCGGTTATTCTGTTTCGAGACTCCCATCCCGCGCTTCGCCATATACATTTCGACCACAGGACGAGCACTTTAACCACCGCAGTCCTGTCCTGACGTGCACGGGTGACACACCAAACCAAATGTGGGCCATAAGCGAAGCGCGCAAAATGGACTTGACAAGGGCCTTGCTATCGATATCCAGGCTCGCGGGGGAGGTATACGTGGGCTCCTCCACCTACTCCGATTCGTACAAGGTCGACATCATGCTGCAGGTGAAACGGAGGCAATTCACATGTTAATGGCTGCATTCGTGACGCTTGATGCTTGTTTGTGACTGTTTTATTGGAAGGAACTACCTGTCGGGCTACACTATTAATAGCTTGGCGGGTAGATTGTCGCTTCTAACCATCACTACAAATTAAATGGGCTTCGTTTCTGGTGCTGATAGTGGCACACACCATTTCTTGGCAACAAGTGCCAATAGTGCAGTGTAACTGGTGCTGGTACAGATCAGAAAACTGCGGGCACGAAATGCCTTTCTCCATCTGAATAGTAAACATCCTTTCTTGGCAAGAAGTTACGATAGTGTAGTGGAACTCGAAAGAACGACGAAAGCTGAGTGTCCATGTCATGTATTTGAACAATTGTATATGTAATGTTAGTAAGGGCAAACAAATCTTGACACTTTGTGATACCCGCGTGCCAGGTACTTGATCTCGACATTGCGATGGAGAAAATAATGCGTTCATGGTTCGAGCAGAGGCACGAAAACAGGCGAATGCTCGCCAAGACCATCGAAACGCACCGTGGGTTCGGAAGCGGAGAATACATGGACTACGCAAGGTTGGTTGCCATTGATCCTGTGTACTGCCGATTATGGTCCTGAAAGGACAGAAAAAGAAAAAACTGTGTGACGTTCATTGTCATAAATGTATCGTTCACTACGATAGCCTCGGATAAAAGGTCACAACACATAACACAGATACTGATTGTACATCCTACATCTCTGACCACCACCGGTATTCGCGGAAAATAATTTCGAAGAGCACCCGGCGTAGACTATCAACTATATTTCTCCACCTGGTCCAAGTTCCAAGAATCCTGGACGTTTTGAGGCCTTTGACGGCACTACCACAGCCCCCCCACCTCTCTTCACGTGTTCGTCAGGTTTAGTGATATGCTGTGGGCACTGTCAGGGAATGCGATGAGCACGCCAGTCGTACTCGGGCTGTTCACACAGACCGCCGTTCCAGACAAGCAAAACAGAAAAATGTTCTCCTTCAAAATTGCGTCGACGCTGGCGGAGCACATCCTGAGGGTGTTATCGACTTTAACGCCAGACAAGGTGATTGTTTGCTCGCTGGAGGGGATGTTACTGTAGTTAAAAGCCCCTACCTGTTGGGTTACTTGAGTCACGTACTTACTACCAGTATCTAGGAGCACACTATCATAACTATTCATATTGCCTCCAGTGCACACGCTCGGAAATGGCAATTATGAGGCAAGGTGAAATTCGAACTCACTCCACATCCTTTGTTGGGTATATGCAAGCACTACCCACTGACCTACTGAGTCACGTTAGTGCTAAATAACCAGCAGGGGATGCCGTTGAACGCAAGGCCGCACATACACTCCGATTGCCTCCCTGTAACTTGACAATTCTAACTAAAAGGAGGGGTAGCTCCGTGAGCTAGTTGAGCACCTGATACTTCACAACCATGTGCAAACGATACCGTTTCGCGCGTACAACTTGTATTAGACATTGATTCACGCTCGTGTACCCGCCACCAACTATGGTTGTTTTACCCAGGATCGAGCGCGGGATATTTTAATTGACGGAGATGACCGCTACTTGAAGGAGAAGGCACAGGAAGACTGGCAGGTGACCTCGCACAACCTACCTGTGCATGTTTGTACGCTACCCTACGCTACTGTGGGTATCGACCACTTCAGCCACTTCAGTCCCCGAGTGAAGCCCATGCTCTACTCTTTAAACCGCCGGAGTCCCCGATATCCGCCCCACACACTCGAATCGGCAACCACAATAATTGCGTTTAATCCTGCGTGACGGCCTGTGATGTCAAAAAGCTGAGGAAGGGACGCCACGACGCCTACGCAAGGAGATCCTTCGATTTAGAGACTCCACGCACTGGACTAGATTTCTTGGCGCGGTAACTAACACGTGTAGAACACTGGTACTGCCTGCGCTCCTTCGCCCCGAATGGTTCGTGCTGCCGCTTTTGTTATCGGTCGAGCAGGTGATCTGCACGAAGACCACCAGGAAGACCCATGGACAAAGGCTAAAGCTTTACGTTACGCTCCAGGTGCGATATATATGACGTGATGATATATACTGGAAGGGATGCAGGCAGTCAGAGCTGGCTGGAAGGTATCCCCTCTCTTATGTAGTTTAAGACCTTCTTCTGTTGATTGACTTGCGAGTGTGAGGAGCTTGAGGGAGGAAAACCAAGAGTGAGAGGAGTGCGCTTCGTAAACAACAACGAGAGCTCATCCTCTCACATGCTCTGCTCTGGAATACCCCGCAGTCGGGTATTCACATAAATATTTCTGCGCCTATAGATCTTTCTTCGGGTGCAAGAAAGACTGACACCCTACGGATTAACTGAAAGTCCAAAGAGCATTCAATACTTATAGGAATGTTCTTATGGTACCTACGGACATCTGCAGAACAATCCATAGATAGGATTATTCTTAGGGTACCTACGTACGGACTAACTTTCCTAGAGTAACAATCCGTAGAAAGCATTGTTCTTATGGTACTATCTAACTCGACTTCTACAAAATACAAACTGGTATTAGTGATGCTCCATCACACGTACCTATCCGACAGGTCAGATGCGTTGCTCTTACCTTACGGCGTTAACGTTTCCGTGAGTTCGAACAAGGCGCAGCATGCATGAGATAGCATTCTGATCTTCAACTTGAAGATTAACTATAAATAATAATACACATCTACTGATCTATCTTCATTGAATGCCCTTGTTGTGCCGTTATCAGGCGTGCATGCGGGGATGGCAGACTCGATGGAGGCACGAAATGGCGACGCGTATACAGCGTCTCGCTCGTGGGCGTATATCACGACGGCGCCGGCGACGATAGTCGTTACCGTACCATACGTTGTACTCGATACGTATAATACATTATTTGCACACATTGATTGGTCAGCGGGGTCACTCGATATACCAGTCTTCACTCTTCACCGACGTGTAAGTTTGGTTCTTGTGTTGGATCACGGGGGGAGTTCCAGAAGAAGAGAAAGGGTACGTTGTCGCAAGATTTGAATGGACTCTGTACCCGACGGTCGCCCAAGTGCGGACGTCCGTACTTCAAGGTGAAAATATAAAGAACATCAAATCTCGAGGCCACATGGCACCTTGGGGTAGTGCTGCAGTACCGAACGTCAAAGGTCAAGAGGCCATCTCCTAAACGCGCAATAGCTAGACTACAATGTCGTGTCCTAATACCCTTGCGCGGCTCGCGTGAGGTGATGAGGCGATGGGGTGACCCGACGACCGCACTTAGCCGTCCTGCCGTCCACCGCGACCATTAAGATATTCGTAAGAGTTTACTCTTTGGTAATCAATCAGCGAGGTAGATAAAATCGAAATTAATTTTTGGGTCTGATGCCACTTTCGTATAGAATTCCAGTATGGGATTTGGCCCGCACCTTTTTGATTGCCACTTTCGAATAGGGTTTTAGTATGGGATTTCGTCCCACTTTGTTTAAGGCACTTTCCACTCTATTATCAAGTATCCACTCTATTATCGAGTATAATCGCCCCCCGCACACTCCGTCTCGAAAGGTATGCGTGGTCAATGGTCAAATGACTAAGGCAAGCAATAAATGAGAGGGGGGGGGGGG
>JAYJME010003603.1:0-11910 GCA_036873775.1 Costaria costata | reverse complement strand
TCAGCAGCAGCAGCAGAAGCTGCAGCAGCCGAAGCAGTAGCAGCCGTAGCAGCAGCAGCAGCAGTAGCAGCAGAAGCAGCAGTAGCAGTAGCAGCAGCAGCAGCAGCAGGAGCGTCACCCTTGCCCTCCCCCCGCGCTCCCGTGCTCCGGCCGCCGAGACCCTTCGCCCTCCCCACCCGCGCGCCGGCTCCCTTCTTGGCGCTCTGGTAGACGAGGTTCATCATGCCTTCCACGTGGTGCCCCGCACAATAATCCCTCGACCCCTTAGGAAACCCGAAGGAGGCGTGCAGGTCGCAGCCTCCCGCCTTGCACCGCCCCTTGCGCGTGACACGCTGGACAATAGCTGCCCCCGCCTCTCCCACGCCCCCCGCCTCCACCCCGAGCAACTTCCCCCCCAGCCCCCCCACCCCTCCCGCCTCCGCTTCCGGCCTACCCCCCGACGCCGCCACAGCCGCCCCCCCCGCCGCCACCGCTGCCACCGCTACAACCTCCTTTTCCTTTTCTTTGTCGTCGCTGACATCGCTCTGGAATGGCGCGCCGCTCCCGCGAAACACCGGGGTCCTCGTCATCCTGGAAAGTTTGAAGGCGTCAGCTCGGCCAGAGCGGGCGCCGCCGGGGAGAGGGGGGCGGGCAGGTGGTGGCTGCGGCGGCCTCGGCGACGATGAGACCGACAAAGCACACCGCTGGCGCTTGGGAGCGGAGGGCCAGCCAGAAGGCTGCTTCGATCCCGACCCAACCGCCTCCAACACCGCCGCCCCGGGCTTCGCCGGCTACGAGGATACCGACGCCGCCTCCGCCGCCGCCGCCGCTTCCGCCGCCGCAGCAGCCTTCTTGTCCTTCTTGCTCTGAACGACGAGGTTCACCATTTCCGGGAGCTGGTGCACCATGCAGAAATCCCTCCGACCAGCCCGGAACCCGAACGAAGCGTGGAGCAGGCACGCCGAATGCTTGCATCTCTTGTATCCCCGCGCCCCGCCACCCGCACCCCTCCCGCCCCTTGCCGAAGTCGCGGAAACCTCATCAGACTTCCCGTCCCCTCGCTTTGCCGCCGCCCCAGGCTTGACCGCCCCGGCCTCAACAGCCGCCGCCGGTCCGAGGGCGACGGATTCTTGCGGTGGGGTGCGGTCACCGCCGCCGCCGCCGCCACCATCACCACCGTCACCGCTGCCACGACCGTTGCCGATGTCACCACCACTACCGCGGCTTGAGCTCCCGCTGGCGGCGGAAGCACCCTGAGCATCGTCAGCTTTGCGCTTTCGGCCACCCGTCTTGGCAGCGACCCCGCTGACTTGACCCACCTGGCCTTTCTTTCCGCTTTTCCTGGGCCCCGCCCCCGCCGCCGCCCCCCCCGTCACCGCCGTCACCCCCGCCGTCGATGCCGTCGCCGGCGACAAGGGCTTCGTCGCGTCGCCTTGACCCGCGAAGGAGGCAGAGGCAGCGGACCTCTTCTTGAGGGGGTTCTTGTCGAGGTTGACCATGCCGAACCGCTTGTGCGCCCCGCAGCATACACGTTTGCGGGTGCTGAGGTACCCAAACCTCGCCGAGATCGGGCATCCTTCCTCGGCGCACATGGCCTTGTGGTTGTGGACATGGTGGCCTCGCCCGCCGCCGCCGCTACCGCTGCCGACCTCCGTGTCGCCAGCGGGGCGGCTTAACGCGCTTTCTGTGGCCGAGAGAGGAGGAGACGGCGAAGAAGAAGAATCAACCTTGCAACCACCCCCGACAGCACTTCTCGTCACGTTCCCGGCAGAGGCCCCGGTGCGGCCGGACGACGACTTTTTGACAGCGGTCGCTGCGAGTCTGGCAGCCTTCTTCTTGCCGCGGCCACCAGTCGTCGTCGTCGTCGCCAAAGCCGAAGCCTCAGCCGCAGCCGCAGCCACTTCCGCCAGCATCACCACCGCCGGCTTCACGGCACCCCCGTTTTTCAGCGCTGTCGCCCCCAAGCCTTTGGTCTTCTTCGCTGCCTTTCCAAGAGATATCGTCTGCCCGCGATCGGTCCCGCCCGGTGCAATGCCGCCGCTAGCTCCGCCGCCATCGTCGCCGCTAACCGCAACATACTTCTTCTTTGTTCGTGAGCTCACGACCCCGCCCTCGCCCTCGCCCTCTCCTAAACCCTTCGCAACCAAGGCTCCTGATGTCGTTGCCCCCGTAACCTCTGCAGTCGCCGTTAGCGAGGGCGTCGAAGACGACCTCACCTTTCCGCCTTCCACGAAATTTACCATTCCCACCATCTTGTGGTCGGCGCAGACCTCCCTCGCGCCCCCAGGAAAGCCAAACCTCCGCGGTTGCTGACAGGAAACACCCTTCGCCCGACACGCGAGGACGAGCCTGGAGGCTCTGCCCGTCCCACCACGACCCGAGCCATCGAATTGGTCAAATTCTTCCGCCGCCCCTTCTGCCGCTCCTAAACCGCCGCCAACGCCGTCGCCACCGCCGCTGTGGCCGCCGCTACTGCTGTTGCTGCCATCGCCGCTACCGCCGTCACCCCCGGCACCGCTGCCGCCGCCACCACCACCACCGACTCTGCTTCCCTCACAGTAGTCGTCCATATCACCGGTCGTCGGTTCTTTGCCGTGTTTCCGCTTCGAAGTGGCGCTGACCGTTTCACCAGACGTTGCTGCCAGTGCCCCTTTGTTTACGCCGTCGACGGCGACGGTCTCGCTGCCGCTGCCATGCGCGTAGCGGTCGAGGTTGACCATGCCGTTCAGCTGGTGTCGCCCGCAGGAAGTACGCTTCCCGCCTGGGAACCCGAAGCAGGCGGTGGTGTTGCAGGGCTGGCAGAGACACATACGGCTTCCTCGCGAGGCGGCTGGCGCCGCGCGCGCCGCAGCCACGGCGGCTGGACCCCAATTCGAGCTGGGCTCCGTCGGTTCATCTTCCCGGAGCTGCAGAAACTCTCCTCCGTTTGAGGCCCCGGATGCCGCTGCAGTTGCCGCTTCGGCCGCCACTTCCGTGTTCACCCTCTTCCCGGCCTGAGCGCCGACGGTGTTTTTGCGGGGGGCGCGGCCACGGACGGCCTGGATCGATGGGGCCTTCCCGCCGAGGGCTCCTCCTGCCTTCTTGCGTCCCGCTCGCCCCCCCGGCCCGACCTTGTTGACGGCGTTGGCAGCAGTAGCAGCAGCGGCATTGGCGGTAGCAGGAATAGCAACGGTGGCAGCAGCAGTGTCAGCGGTAGCAGCAGCAGTAGGAGTATCAGTACCAGCAGCAACAGTTGTGGGAGCAGCAGCAGCAGCAGCAGCAGCAGCAGTAGGAGCAGAGGCAGCGGTAGCAGTAGCAGTAGCAGCAGAGGCAGCAGCTGCGCGTCCACCTACACCCCCGCTTTTACTCGCAGGCGTGCGGCGTGATTTTTTGGAGACCGTCAGACGCCCTCCCCCACGACCCCTGGCAGGGTTCTTGCGATCAGATTGTTTCCTCGGGCCGGTGCCACCGTCACCGGCTACCGCCGCCGCTGCCGCCGCCGTCGCCGAAGCCGTCGGTGCCTCTAGCGACAACTCTGCCGTGCCTGCGGCGTCGTTTCCCCCGTCACCGTAGTAGTCGCTCCTGCTGCTCGGCGCCGGGGCATAATCTTCGCCGATCGTAGGTAGTCGACCTTCTTCGGCGTACTCACCGCTGCGGGGTGTTTTTCTCGGGCGGCGAAGAGCCGCATCCTGATGTTCTGCTTCCATGGCTGCCCCAGCGGAGGTGGTGGTGTGGGATCCACCGCCGCCACCGCCGCCGCCGTTGCTGCTACTGCTGCTGCTGCAGTCGTTGGTGTGGCCGTTGCTGCTGTTGCTGTTCTTGCTGGTGGTGGTGGTGGTGTTGCTGCTTTCAGGAGCTGCTCGTTTCCTGTGGAGCAGAGACCTCTCTAGCGGCGCCGCAACGCCGTCTGCCTGCTGCTTCCCATGCTCCTCCTCCTCCTCCTCCTCCTCCTGCTGCTGCTCCTCCTCCTCTTCTTCCTCCTCCTCTCCATCTCCATCGGCGTCTCTGGGCGAACAGTATGGCGGTCGAGAATCGCGCAGTCGCTGTTGCTCATCTCGCGAGAGGTCAACCATGCCATCGAGGCGGTGCCTGCTACAACACTCGCGTCGGGATCGCTCGTCGCCACCGCTACCCGGGGAGCGTAAGTAGCCGAACACGGGTTGGATGCGACACCCCTGTACGCGGCACGAGAATCGTTCCACGTCCACCACGCCGTGGGACGATGCCTGTGCCGAGCAGAACGCGGCCGTCCCACCCGCGAGGTACCCGAACGACGAGACCAGGTGGCGGCCATGGCCATGCCCTCCGAGAGTTCGGGAGCCGCTCGTGGACATCATTCTCGTGGATTTTGAATTGGCAACATGTTGACCTGTGTCGGGAGAGGCCGGTGACGAGGCTGGAGAAGGGGAGCTCCGGGTATCTTCATCTTCTCCGCAAGCGCTGCCTTCCTCGTCGAAATGTTGGATCACTTCTTCTCTGATTCGTGGCATCACTCCTACCTCTCTCCTGCTACCCCTGCAAGGCACGCAGTCTCTTGCTTTCCTGTTGTTCCTGCTGTTGCGCGCGGCGCATGGAGAACAGATCACTTGGATTGACGCAATTTGTCCCCGAGAGGGCACGCCTCCTGACTTATATGGAAACCCTCTTTTTGTCAAAAACAGAAAACACAACCAATGAGGATGACAGATCTTCGCTATACTATTAATAGTCATCCTCATTGAACACAACACAACACTCAACACACTAACACATCGCACACAAGCTTTTGATCGTACACTACTACAGACTAAATCGATGCCGCACAGAGAAGGAAGTAATTCACTCATATATGCAAGAGCATGCTTGCATGCATGCAAGCAGCAGCCATGAAAGCTCGCGGCTGGTTTTGTTTTTACACAACAGGCCTATGAGTTTGTCCTGATGAAATTCGACGAGCAGTGGGAATTTATGAAAATGAACCCTGTTCACAGTTTGTATGCGCGGTGCAAAGGAGGGCAAGTATAAGTCAAGGGGGGGAGGAGGTACGAGACCGACCCTACCTGTGGCCACGGCGTGTTGTCTAGAAGGCCGACGAAAGTGAATGCTTTGCCCCGTAGTGTTAGTGGCTCGGTTTGACGACAAGGCGCTCAGCAGGGGTCGCGAGTGTTATTGTAGTGGGTGTGCGGTCACAGAGTTCTCCTCTACTACAGTACAGCAGTTGTGTATTTTGATTGCTGGCGTATGTAAGTTGTGTCTGTCGTACCCAGTACGATGGCATGGCATTGCGTTATCTAGTGCATTACGATGCAGTATCTCTGTGTTGTAGTTTGCTATTTGTGACCACAGAGCGTGTATCTCTCTAGGGTGAAGAATCAGCACGGACACTGGGTGTGCTGGGTGTCGACGAGTAGAAGAACCGTTTACAGTAACCCTTTTTAGAACCGCAAAAAGTACCCCACACTATTTCCAAGTAGTTTTGTCCCCAAAAAACGTTTCCGGCTCTAAAGGGGTCAAAGTTTAATGTGAAGAACACACACACCGTGTTGGTCGCGCGCTTCAACGAGACAACACTCCGCGGGAGCCGGATGTTGGGGGTTGTGCGATCACAGCAAGCTTGGTGGTAATTCGTAGTTCCGCAAGAATACACGATCGAGCTCAACCCGGAAACTGCAACAATCTCTTCCCGCTGATGAATAGGTTAACCCATCAGACATATCGAACCCATAGCGCGAGCCTTCGCCCCCCCCAAAAGATGCAGGGTACGTGTACACTGTCTGAAGCTGTTTAATCATCTCGTGAAAATAATTATTGGACAAATACCGGACTTCCACGTTGCATCCCTCCAACGTGGTTAGCCTGATCTCTCCACGGCACCATATAATCAGATCAGTAAAACCCTTCCAGCAACAATCTACCCTCGGACAACAAAGGAGCAAAGGTAGCACGAGCCAGAAGAGCACTCTTAGGAGCGCTACCGAATTCAGAGAGCAGCGCAGTAACCATGGGCAGCAGCACCTCAACCATATGCCGACCGGCCGCTACTTAAAAAAATGTACCAGTACTACTGTACCGGTATACTAAATATATCGTAACTAATTATAACCAGTAATACGTAAGCGATTACTCGACCAGGTACTGCCGTTGTTATAGTGTGCCCTATCTCGACAGAGCGCGATTTGATACCGCTTACGCGGACCTTTCCGTCTGGTCGTGCCACCACTACGGCAGCTGTGCTTAACCCACTATGACACGGGGGAGTTAGCTATCCGCTAGCTTTGCTTTGCTTTGCGGCACTGTAAAGGACCGACGCAGCACGCGACGTACCGCGGCCAACACGACCAACACGACCAATCAAGCAATCAAGTAAGCAAGCGAGTGAGCAGTCAACCGCGCAACCCACCAGCCAACCCATCAAACGAACACACAACCAACCAACTAACCGACCTAACGAAAAAAACGTACCACTAACCAAAAGCGGATAATCCCTTTGCGCGGTGGCACTGCTTCTAGCAAATTCAGCGCCATATATAGGCAAATCTATGCACAAAAAACAAAAACTTGCTAAGTGACTTCGACTTCCCTTCTACCCCTTCCCGGAGCACAAAACCCAAAAAGCGCTAAATGGCTGCGAGCACCCCCTCTACCTCCACCCTCCCCTCCCCCCACCAACTCGCGCAGTGTCATCGTGGCTGGGACCATCGACGCGAGGTGGCGAAATGCTCTCCGCAGCGTGGACAAGCGTAGCGAGGGTCCACCGTGCAAGCCATCCTCGCGCAGTAGTAGCAGAACACGTGACCGCAAGAAGTCACATACGGAGTCTGCAAATGGTTGATGGTCAGGGTGGTGGCGGGGGTGGGGGTTGGGGTTGGCGTAGGGGTCGGGGTGGAGGTTAGGGGTGGCGGTAGGGGTGGGGGGTGGGCCAGGCATATCTCGCACGCTTCGAACAGTTGGTCTCCGCTCAACCCGTTTAGAATTGCACCCGTAATTCGGGGAATTCGAGTGGGACCCTTTTTGCGGACAAACTCGGTCCCGTACCATAGCGAAAAAACAAAAACAAGTTATTCCAAGTAGTGTGTCCCCAAAAATAAGGGGACGGTTCTTATGGACGGCTATTTCAGAAACCGTACCGTACCCCCCCCCCCCTTGGAGCCGTTCCAAACGGCCCGTGCCGCTGATGAGATCAAGACAAAACGTAGGTGGGTGGGGGGGGGGGGGGGCTACCCATTGCCGTGCATGGCCGTAGTCGTGTGACCATAAGACCCTTGGATCCCTACAATGCCGGGACGGATCACGTCCGGTTTTCACCGACCAGACATTCATTATTTGCACCAAGCGCATAACCGCGCTTTTCCTTGACAGACTTCCGAAACCACGAACTTGCCGCCGGTTCCCGCGGTTTACCGCAGTCGTTGCCGCGCTCAAAACATATACCACTGCGATGACACCGTGTTCACAAGGATACGAAAAATAAACTGCTTTGCGCGCGCCGAGAGCAAGAATAAGGCAATCAGCAGAGCTCTTCCGTACGGCAACCGCGCGTGCAATTCGCAGCCGACGTAGTTACCGACGGCAACTCAGCAGTCGCACGTCGCGGCCGCACTGAGGCTCTACTTTCGCGCTTGGGGGATTTAGCACTGTACGTCCAGATGCAAACACGCGGTATACAGCCTCGTATCGGTGGGGGAACATACGTTTGTGAGCAAGCGCGGTACCACTCAGCGACCACGAAAAACTCAACCAGCGAGCCGACAGAGACAATACATCGTTGAACCCGGTCACAAGACAGACAGACAGACAGACAGACAGACAGACAGACAGACAGACAGACAGACAGACAGACAGACAAAACAAGTCAGACAGACATACACACATACATAGACAAACCGACAGACAAGGCAAATCAGCTGACGAGGAGAGAGGGCGGTCGGTCCGCCAACAGGACTTCCACCCACCGCAGCAAAAACCCAACTCCAGCGACCGACCGGCCGAGCAAGTGAGCTAGAAAGAAAGAAAGACATAGTATTTCAAGGGGAACAAAGCAATCACCGCCGCCACCGCCGCCTCTGCAACAAACAAAACTCACCTTGGCGGGATCAACGCCGCAGTCCGCGCACGCCGTCAGAGCCTCACCGTCCACATCCGACACTCCTGCCGCCCCTCCAACCGCACCGCGATGCCTACCGCCGCCGCCACCACCACCACCACCACCACCACCACCGATAATACCGAACGCGCGAGCTTCTCTCCTCAATCGCCCAGCCCCGCCCACAACCGCCCTTCGGATGGATCCCCAGTTGATGAGTGGCGCAACGACGTAGGCCATCTTGGCCCAGTGGTCCCACAGGAGGCGGCGGTTCAGGAACTGGTAGTTGATCGAGCGGGGCTCGGGATCGACCCGGTCGTGAGCCTGGCCCCGTCAAAATAGAGATTGCATGCCGCAAACGGAGGGAAATTAAATTTTATGGGAAATTTCGCAGGGGCGGACGGATTTGGAGGGGGAGACGAGGGCCAGGGGGGGGGGGGGGCTGGGTGCAACAATAGAAAGGACAAAGTCGGCGCGGGACGCAAAGCTTCAGTCGAACTGCTCGAGGAACTCACGAGAGTCTACGATGCAGCAAAAGCCCGGACGCGTGCCATCATATATATGTATGCAAAAGCTACGGGCAAACATCGAATAAGAAGGTGGGGGCGTCTACTCTTACCTTGGTGGGCGTCTTCAATAAAACGGCACACAGCATTCCCTACCCCCACAATCGTAACGCCGCAGAATTACACGATGCATTTGACAGAAGCTTTTCGTTTTGCTGATACTCACCATGCACGTCTTAACCAAATCGATCGACCGGCGTTGCGTACTTCCCGTGCCTGAGGAGGCTCAGCATCCCCCCCCTCGCCCCCACGACAGTAACGCCGCAGAAATACGCAATGCACCCATTGGACAGAGTATATTCAGTGTTGGTGTTAACTCACCATGCGCATCTGAACCAATCGGTCGACCGGCGTTGCGTACTTCCCGTGCCTGAGGAAAAGGAGGAGATTCACCATCCACGCTACCCGGAACAGCGTCTCCAACCTGCGCATGGTATGCCAGATAAAGCGCCGAGCGCTCCCCTGCTCCTCCGGGTGGGTGAGGGGCAAGAAATAGATTATAATAAAGACAGGGAGAGAGAGACGTGGAAAAGGAAAGGGAAAAGAGCAAGACAGCGAGAGAGAGAACGAGCGCAAGAGACGGATACATAGAGACAGCAAGAGAGACAAAGGGAGAGACCAAGCAAGAAAGAGGAAGGTAGATAAGATAGAAGAAGGGAGAGGTATAACAAGAAAGCGAGAAAGGGAGGGAAAGATGGAGAGAGAGAGAAAAAAAAAAAACAGTTCAAAAATGAATAGGTCATCAATGCCACTACGCAGCTCTAGACACAGTGAGAACGAAACCACGGACATTTACGCGACAACAACCGCAACGCGACATCAACCGCCGCTCACCGCTTCCTCTCCGCTCCAGCCGTGAACCAGCCCGTGCCGCCGCAGCCTGGCGAAGGCCCACTGCACCCCGACGCTCAGCAGCCCGTGCAGCAGGCGCTGCCTTCGGGTGGGAGCGTCCCCCGCAAAGGGCAGGGTCCATACCGGCGACCCTGACCCCGGGGCTGGCACTCCTTCGGGATCAAAAGAAGAAGGTGGGGGCAGTCAGGCAGGCAGTTTTTTTCCGTCAGCAATCGTGGCGGGGTTGCTTTCCGAGCGCCGCCGCGGAAACTATGTGGGCCGCTGGGCACGCTCATCACATACACTTTCGTAAATACCAGGCATCTATATATATTATATATATATTATATATATATACTGTTCATGCCTTGGGCCATTATGATACATTCGAGTATCTTTAATGCTTGCCTTTCTTTTGTCGTAACGTAACTTAAACCCCGGGCCCTCAACCCCCCCCCCCGCCCTTCCCCCTGGCCGTTCCCCTGCCCTCCGCCGGGCCGCCCCCTGCCCACTACGTAAGGTAAAACATCTTCGTTTAAGTCGCCGGACGGGGTCCGCATATCCATAGCTAGTCGATTCGCGTCGAACTGTCTGTCCTCTGTAAAATTTCCGCTCGGTAGGAGTCCACCCCAAAAAACACACCAAGAAGCAACCCCAGAGTGAGGCTTAAACCAGGGGTTTCTACCGCGGTAGGGCTCGAACCATACAAAACGACAAAAAACCGTTATGATATGAACGCAGCTCATCACAGACACTGCTGTGAAAAAAAAACGCGAATCCTCAATTCCCCGTCTCCTCGCCAAGATAGTGATAGAAATGCTCAGAAGGTCTTTATATACTGTTTGTACTGGAACAGAGTGGAGCTCTGTACCTGTACCATTATACTCGTACACCTATTATTACGGGGGACCATAGTAAATAGGACCAATTATTGTTAGCAAAAATAGGCAAATATATAGGTATTGGTATCTACAGCAGTAGGTTCTATTCCTTATAACTGTGGCCCAAATATTGTCAGCAAAAATAGGGAAATATATAGGTTTTGGTGTCTACAGTAGGTCATATTGTGTCTACAGTAGGTCTTACTAACTGTGGTTCCCCGTAATAGTAGAGACGCGACAAAAAGGCAGGGAAGAACTATCAAGATTGATACGATCACCTACATATTTCGTATACTATTACGGGGGACCATAGTAAATAGGACCAAATATTGTTAGCAAAATATAGGGACAAATATTGGTTTTGGTGTCTACAATAGGTTCTACTGTGTCTACGGTAGGTCCTATTAACTATGGACCAAGTATTGTCAGCAAAAATTGGGAAATATACAGGTTTTGGTGTCTACAGCAGTAGGTCCTATTAACTATGGTTCGGCGGGGTGCGCGGAATGCGGGTCGTAAAACCGAGTTACGGCGAAAGAAATAGAGAAACCGCGAGGGTTACAACACAGCTGAAGTTTGAAGGGTTAATATGGTGTAATACGAGTTTAGATGGACCTACTAGCTCTGTAGAACATTTACCAGGTACCTGGGTACACAGCAGTAGGGCTACTCGTACACGAAGACATGAAGGGGGTACAGGGTACATACAGCACAGGCAGCAGCAGAGCACTATTAATATTTAATACCGGTACCTTTGGTAGTCTAGAAGTCTTATTAATAGAGCAGTAGACTACAGCAGTAGAAGTGCAAGGAAACATATCCAACAATCGGAGATGACGGATGATTTGAGGAACGGTGGCGAGATTTTGATTGTATATCCGTAAAATTCTAGTAATTTCAGCATTTTTTTCTTTTTGGTTGTTGTTGTTGTTTTTTCTTTTTTTTTCACGAAGTCTTTTCGTATTTTCGATTGTCGCACCCTTTCGTATATTATAGCAGTCGTGGCGGTGTGTTGCAGTGTGGTTCCCTGTCGGCTGTGATGACTAGAGGAAGGCACACTGCGCGTTCATCGGTGTGCGATGAGAACTTTGGAAACTGCACTGCAATCTCGGCTGTTGCAACAGCGTCCACTTGCCCACCCCTTCGCATAATCGCCTCCGCTCGAGCCGTCATTTAACCCTTTTACTACCCCAAAAAGTAACCCACACTATTTCCAAGTATTTTTGTCCCCAAAAACCGTTTCCGGCTCTAAATACGAGTCCTTATAAAATGTACCCCCCCTTGGTGTTCTTGTTGTTCTGTTGTTTCTTATTTGGCTGGTTGGAGGCGTTCACCCTGATTTGCTGTCAGTCTTTCAAAGTCGTCTGGTTCCTTATTGAATATTTCATCAACCCTCTGGTTCACGATACTAATTTTTTCAATAATATCGTACTGCTGCCGTCTTGTCGATGTATCATAGCTGTCATATGTCGATGGTATGACATCATACGATATACCGCAGGCAGGGAGGGCATTAATTAGTTGTTGCGCTGGCGCAACAACTGCTGTCGGGGTCAGAATTGGACGAGAACAACCCTTAACTGCACACAGAGGGTATGCAAATATTGTTTTG
>JAYJME010003602.1:0-11910 GCA_036873775.1 Costaria costata | reverse complement strand
GCGTTTTTAGGTGGTATTGGTTTAGACGCTTAAAGTCGCTCGGAAGAGTGATCGCCCTACGAGTATTGTTTTGCAGTCTTACTTTTGTTGGCGTCGTCCTGCTGCGTGTTGCTCTGCGCCGAAACAAAAGCAAAATAAGAGTTCTGTTTGGAGAGAGGTAGTGACTCACTCGCCCGGGTAGCCTAAGCGCGGTAGTGGAAATGGGCATATAACAGCGAGTTTCGTACTGGAGTTTTCGCTTCTCAGATTTTGAATTAAGGCTCCCATAATAAAGAGGCGTTTCTCAATCCCAGTCCCTTTGGTGGACAGCAGTCTCCCATTTACTTACTGCGGTAAATATCCTACACTGATACAACCGTTTGTTTTCGCTGCGGGACTGGGAACGGGAAACGCCGCTTAATTCTGACCGTCTTCATTAAAATCCCGAAACATTTAACCTCCAGTCCGAAACTCTCTAATGCTACATATAATACCGTGGCAGGAATTTGACTTTGGACGAAAATCGAAAATGGTCTTAGTGCCATGGACCAGGCATGAGCTAGGGCTTTACTGGGGATATAAATTGTCACAAACGAGCTGGGCTTACATAACTATCCCCAGGAGTCCAAACCTAACCCCAACGCCAGAAGTACACCTAGAGTTTTCCACGTGGGGTTCTAACGTGCGAGTTCGATTGCTGTTCTCGCACCGCGTAGGGTTACTCATTTTTGTTTATGTCGCCATAGCTCAAAGACCCAAACTAGCTCGCACGTACAACCTCTAGAAGGACATACAAAAATGGATGTCCCTGTATCGAGTCAAGGGACGCGGTTGATGTCGAACGATGCATCAGAAGCATTTGCGGGCAATGGTAGACCCAGTGCAGTTTCCGTCTTGCAAAGACAAACGTTGACCCATGCCACACAGTGGTGTTCGTATGTTCTCGTGTCTTTGCGTTGTAAATATGGAGTCCAAGTGCCCCACAGACGCCAGCAAAGCTGTTGGCGATTGTAAACAGCTTTGCATGTATCGTATGTATGTACGAAGTATATACATACTTTGAAGTATATATATTTGTAGAATACAAAGCCACAAACGTCAGCCATGAGATCGATGATTTCACCAACGCTGAAACTTGCAAGCTGCATGTGGAAGAATCACCTTCCCAGGATGTCTCCTATCAACCACCCCAACATCAACCCCTGCCGCAACGAAGACGAGCACGCCAATGTCCCGAAATACAGTTGCGATTACAGTAATTCAGCCCTTGTTGCCTCTACCTAGGTCTTGTATTACATTGTGAAGCCACTGGACTGGAAGATGCTTTGATTTATGAGAGCGCCTTGCGGTATCTCCGCTATAAGGCTTGCAACTGCCCCTTGAACAGGTATATGCTAGGGAGATACATTACTGGAAGAAGCAACTTGGAACTAGGTTCGCAAAATTCGATGGGGTACGATTGGCAATCGCCAGAACCAGATTCACCGAGGATGCTGGGGTGGCTCCAGCACTTCGAATAAACACCTTAATTTACGCAAACACTGCACGTTTCATCCTTGCTGATTCAGAGGACCCAACGCAAGCTAATACAATTGGTGGGTGGGAAAACCGCTTAAAGATAGAGAGAGAGAAATAACGCTGTCGTCTTGGAAGTTAAGTTGACCATCACCAGCACCACACATATTCACCAAGAATACTGATGCTGCTCTACTGTAGTCTTTCGATTGGGTTGCAAATACGTACACACTGCATGGTTCATCATTGCCGATTCAGAGGACCCAACGCCAGATTATAGAAGTGGGAAAAGCACTGAGAGATGGAGAGGGAACGAACGTCGACGTCCTCGAGGGTAACACGGTATTCCGCAACGCAGGGGCATACCGCCCGCGTCACGGCCGATAGTACCGCTCGGACACCGACGGTAACCACGGCGATGCAACTGCCTTCCGCGGCGGAGCTATCGCCTCCACCCAGGGACGCATTTAGCCCCGACTTCGACGCAGCGACATTCCTGTCCCCAGGTGCCACTTTCGTGGACCTCTTCCACATGTGGGAAGGAAGCACGGGAGCGGCGCCGGTCTCCGACGCTGCCCACATTTTCCCGGGGGATGGTGTGCCGTGCAGAGTGTGCAAAACCGGGGAACTCCCGACTCAGATGAAGCTGTCTCTCCGTTTAGGCCCCGCGGGTCACGTCGGTTTCCCCTCTACCGGGCGCACCGGATTATTCCTGGACGTTATGCAAAACGCAGAGGCCACGGAACAATACAGCCACTGATCGGCAGATTTTTGGAAGACTTTGGCTCTAGCGAAAATATTGGAGAGCGAAGCCACACTGGCACACTCCGCGGGCCTACTCAAGGCTTCGGGGGGATGCATCAACCTCGCCACCATGGAGGAACTGCGGGGCCCCGCTGTGACAGGCGGGCCGAGAGAGCAAGGGGAGAGTGTGGCAGTGGAAGACGCAGCAAGTGCTACGGAGGGCGCCACAGGCAGGCCTACAACCGGCGCCAGAGACAGCGTCCCGAGCATTCAACCGAGCGGGGTCGATGGTGGACCGGGTAGCGGCGCGACGAACCCCAACGACGCGGCGTTGGTGGATATCTTACGTCCCCGATTAAGAGCCATGGGGTGGTAATAAAGTTGGTTGGTAGCCATTCCTTGCTAAGCGCGAGCGGCTGGAGGGGGGCGCGGGTCATAGCGAACCAAATGCCTCGCTTCACAAGGCAGTAGCGGTTGCGCAGCTCACAGCTGCTTGAAACAAATACCAGGAAATATGATAGCATTTACATTCTTCGGACCTTGTCGGGTGAAAGGATGACCTGGGCCTAGCAGGGAAAGAGCTGCGGGCGAGGCCAGACACACCATGTTGAATACGCACTGTAGTATGCCATAGTTTGGGGATATGGTACGTAAAGGTGTACCATCTTCTCATGTAATACTAATAGGGCATGACAGGATATAGCCCTGCGAGGTAGGTAGACGGGTCGACTTTTGATAGCTCGGCTGGGGCTACGTCTAGTAGTGAGGCGCAACACTGACTACTATTGTTATGAGGGACTAGACCATAGTAAATAGGACCATATATTGTGAGTAAAAATAGGTAAATATATAGTTTTTTGTCTTTACAGTAGGGTCTGCAAAACTATGGTCCTGCGCAATAGGAGTAACCCACGCTGACTACCAGATGCCAGGAAGTACTGCACCATGCCTATATGTTTCATTACCCCGCCATGGCCTGTACCGTGGACCGTGGACACTTGCCGACAGGCACACGCTCCACCCCCGCGATGAACACATTCATACATCGAAAGTACGCAATGATGGCGAGCAGGTGGAGAAGCACCACGTTGCCCAGAAACGACTGTTCCGTATACACGTGTGATAGCCCACTGATCCCCGGTACATATGAATGCCAAGTACACTATATATGACTCATATACGTATGCGAAAGGCGAGTCGGGTCGGATGGCCTGTAGAAATTTCGCCCGGTCTCGCAAACCTGGAACCTGGTGTCCCCTTATATATGGTGGGTAGGTGTCTGGGACAGTCTGGTACGGTAGAGGGGTCACTTCTAAGTATTCTTATTTCAGCCGCTCATAGACACAGGGACATGTTTCAAGCTATTTTTTGTTTTTGTTTGGCGATATGCACCGCCGTGGAGGGTTACGGTTGGTGCGTTCAAACATCTGACGCCCAGAAAAAATGGGACGAAAACACACACACACGTTTCACGCTACGAAAACAAAATAGGCTTCGGTTTACGCTTGGGTTGAAGTACGGAGCCACTCGCTTGAGCGTGGCAGAACCGCCGGAGTGAAAATTGGGGTACCCCCCCGGATACCGTGGCCGCACGTTTCAGTGAAAATAGTTCCTGAACGACGGAGCTTCTTAACCCCAAATCACCAGGAATTCATTTCTTGTTTTGCAACCCATTTCGTTGTGTACCTAGGCCGTGGAATGGTTCAGTAGGGTTAGGCTCACAATGGTTGCCAAAGTTGGGGTGTTACATGAAGTACAGAGCCCCCCAAGTGGTGAACGTTAGCAAACGAAAGTGTACGCCTATGGTAGCATGTGTCCGGTGGCACCAGTCGGGACCGGTCCTCGATAATCGCATCCCGCCAGCTCATGCAAACTTTGTGAGGCCGAGATGCACTCGCTTGTCGCGCAGGGGTTCGTCGTGAAATAGGCAGACGTTCGAGGTCGCGCCGGCCCGGCATGGTCGCGGCCGCTCTGGGCGTTGTCGGTCGAGGGAAACAGAGCCACGACTGCGGCGGATCCGCTTTACGGCGGTGGATACGGTGGCACGAAAGCGAGTATGATTTCAGAATGTTGGAATAAATTGCTCCTTCGACTATTCCCCCGCATTTCTAGCTAGTCTGCTGCACCCGGCCTCTTGGCAGCTTTTTGGTTTTGCTTACCGGGGTGTATTGTTACGTTTGGTGTGCCTTTCCGTTCGGTTATTGTGCAAGACCGTACCTGTAGCGGTTTCGCACTTTACGTGAGACAGTCCATAGGCATACCAGTGTTCAGCGCTGTCGACCTGGAAGATTCGTGGTTTAGCAACTTTTCGTGGTTTAGCAACTTTTAGTCCACCCAGGGAAAACCCGTTCGGCAACAATGGCTCGCGGCGGTGGGAGCGATCCAAGTTGCGATGTTGGTGCCGTTCATGTGCGGATATGCTTTGCCCACTAAGAAGTAGGACTTACGACCGACGTGTATACAGCGATACCTGAGATTGCCGTGCGACTCGGAAACGGGGACGTTTCGCGTCCCCCAGGACAAGCTCGACAAGCTGCATAAGTTGCTACACGCCGCCCTCGATGCGGGGCGGGTTGTCGTTCGGTACCCTGAAACAGGTCGTGGGGAAATATGCGGACCTGACCGTTGTAATCTGCCCACAGCAGCCCGTGTGTATCCATACGATGTTTGCGGTGCTGCCAAAGTTAGACAGGGAAGGGGTTAGCGAAACCGGTCTGACGCGCGATTGGCGTGCAGACCTTCTGGGCGAGCTCAAGCAGCGGAGGCGCATCACCTCCTCTTCGAACGCGTGCCACGGTAGAGGTAGCACGTTTTGACCCTTTTTCGTTTCTGAACGACGCAGTTCCTTAGCCCAAACCCGTCAGTGTGTCATTTTTGTTTAGCAGTATGGTCATTTTGTATACCTAGGTGATGGGTTGTTTAATCGGGTTGCACTTTTGGTTGACTCAAAACAAATATGTGGGTGAAGTTCAAAGCTCTTAAAGTAAGGAGCCTCAGAAAAAAACAGGTGCACCTCTATCGTAGCACGCCTCTTCGCACGAGTGACCACGGCAGCGGACCCAGCACTTTACAGCCGCTTTAACAGATGGAGCGACGGTCGCGTCCTCTATCGGACTGGGACGGGTCACGAATGCCAGCTTTGGATCGTTTCGCGCCGGAGGAGTGTTCCCACACAATTGGTCATCCCGGCATATCAACAGCAAGGAGATGCACGCGTTGTACCTCGTGCTGAGGTAGGTTTGCGCGCGGCACCCCGAGGTCCTACGACGGGCCCAGGTTCAGATCGACGTCGACAGCAAATCCGCGGTAGGCGCAGTCAAGCGAGGGCGGGCAAAATGCCCCATAACACACGCCAAGTTAATAGAGCTACTCGATCTGCAGCTAGATAACGGTTTCTTGCTGGCTCCAAAGTGGATCACAACGGCGAAGCGATTTCCCAAGCCATCTCGCAGCCACAGCAAAAATAGACCATCTGACGGCACCCCAACGCATTCTAGGCGGTGTAGTAACCCGTGCACAATTGACTATATGGCATCCACATATGTCCGCTCAGCGCGTCCTCCGGGGTCCCCTTCTGTTGCCGTTCATATCGCAGTACGATTGCACGGGGTAATTAGGCGTAGATATGTTAGCGCAAGACGTTTCGCGGGTGCTGGGTACCGGCCAACCGGCCTTTGGCTCATGTCCCCCCCAATCTGTTATGGCAGGACGCATAGTGCAGCACCTGCCATAGTGCGAGCTGCGCGCTGTTAGTATCGTTCCTGATACCCCGGCGTACTGGTTGCCCTTAGTGCGGGGAGCGACGGTTCGCCCTCTCGAGGTTTACCCTAAGGACGCGGTGGGGCTCTGTCAGTGTACCGCTTCAGACGGGACGCTGCGCGAACACACCAGATGTGTATTGAGGGCGTACGAATGAAATTGACGTCATCCTACTACGGAGGCTCCTAGTTAATGGGCCCCCAAACGGGGGAGGGTTTAATTTCCTTCCCTGTTATGTCCCGATGAATAAAACTGCAGCTGTTACTTTTGAAGCCTACAATCTTCCAGCCTAGGCGTTAGCGACGATGTTCTCACGATACACTCACCGACGTGCGCTCCGAGGGCTTACTTGTTAGAGGTCTCCATAACTGGACAAAACCTCGCCCCAGTCCGACCGGTCTTGGGGCCTACAAATAATCACGAACCACCATTACGGGGGTCATAGTAAATAGGACCAAATATTGTTAGCAAAAATAGGGAAATATAGAGGTTTTGTTGTCTATAATAGGTTCTATTGTGTCCACTGTAGGTCCGATTAACTATGGACCAACTACAGTATATTGTTAGCAAAAATAGGGAAATACAGAGGTTTTGTTGTCTACAGTAGGTCATATTGTGACTATAGTAGGTCCTGTTAACTGTGGTCCCCCGTAAGAGACGCGTGACCTTCGCTGTTTCGTCGTACGTGCAGAGTTGTGTTGGTGGCCCAGTGCCGACCCCCAGAACGGCCGGTCTCGTTCGGTGTGTTGTCTCCTAAGCGCATTGTGTCGAGGTCACAGGGCGTTTCAACTATTTGCTGGAACTGTGGTACGCCGCCAAACCGGGAGCAGGGGATCCCACGCAATGCGGTGGCACCGATAGTCCGGGTCGCTGCCGAGATACTAAACACATGCCGCGCAAACGGTCGGGCCGCGATGGTGGGGCGCCCCTATCAACAGCGTAAGCATAAGATAACGAAGCGGTTGACGCGTTTGTCCAGTCGAGTTCGGGCGGGTACAAGGGCCTCGCTACGGCGGTAGGCGAGGATCTGTCGGATTTGCGCTTCTTCCTTCACACACGAGGCAGCGGCTGCGCTGCTTCCTTCACACACGAGGAAGCGGCACTATGTGTGGGCATGTCCTGTCTTTCCCGGGCGTGGCCTTCGCACACGGGTCCACCTACCGCCCCAAGAGCGGTTGCGCTAAACGATATGCGGGCCAGTGCATGGCCAAGGGGTTCGTGTCTACGCCGCAGATGGCTTTCCGCGAACAGCTCGGGAAAGGGAAGGAATGAGAACCAGCTGAGAAAAGAGGAAACCCCTGCTCGAGCGTGGTAGAGTAGTCGAATCCTACCTTGCATTCGTTACCAAGGAGCAAAAGAGAGTAGGAGTATCGGTTGAGCAGGCAGCCCCAATAATGGCGCATACACTAGGACTGTTGCTGCAGGGCATGCTGGTACGGGCGCAGATTGCGATATCGGATTTTTCGGCCGCATCGCCATTGCTAGAGAGATCGACTTGTACACCGTTTCTATCAATTACATGAGGAGCGGGTTCGTTCTATATTTTCATTGGCCTCGGAGCTCTTCAAGCTGCCGGAGTCGGCGGGGCTTACTTTCAGCTTCGTAAGAGACTGCAGAAATCCGTACGGGCAGTGGGCGTGTTGGCGGACACAGAGAGTCTGAATACCTGCACTTTTCGCGGAGTCACCCAATATACCTCCGCTGCTCTCCGGATCCGGTTGGACTTAATCGGGGGCTATTTTGTTGCCGGTTGTAAAACCCAACGGGGCTCGGCGAACGGTTGATGTGACGGCGACTCAGATTAGACCGCGTGGCAGATACACTGGCGTGCAACGGCGCAGCCCGAGCACTACACTATGCACCCGTTGCCGGTGGGGGGGGGTCGTTTGGAAGGTCATTGGCGGGCACGGCGGTAGATGAGACCATGAAGATCGGGGGACGGAAGGCGGAATATGTAGCGAGGTTGTATATCAGGGCGACTATTAATCCCCCTCCTCGGTGTGGCGGGGGGGTAGCGCGGCGGGGTCTCTAAATGCGGAAGCGCAAGCACGACCAGGCGACGGCCGGCGACTCACCGCTTTCCCCAGCCTTTTAGCAAGAGTTTGCCACGTGTTCTAAAAGCTGTAGAGCGGAGAGACGCAGTGTGTGTGGGTGAGCCAACCTGCCCCTAGCCCAGCGGTCAAAAGCGGGGAACAGAGAAGAAAGGAAATTTGGGTAGGACCGCCGCCTGGGGCCGGAGGCCTTATCTAATCCAATACGTACGTCAAACAGTCGGTGAAGGCGGTGAATCACTGGAGCAAGAGGCCTCATCAAATCAAATACTTACTTCAAGTAGTCGGTGAAGGCGTAGTTAGAACCGTACTGTAGGATCAAACGCTTTCGCATGCGCTGTGCATTCCGGACCCCTTCTTTCGAGAGTAATTGGGATTTCCACCGAAGTGGCGCCTTGGCGTGGGTCTACGAACGTCCCCGCACGCAACCTAGCAACGATAGTGTACCACGGTGTAGCGGCGACGCGGGTGGCAAGGGGAGGGCCGGACCCAAACGCCCTTCAACAATGCCTGTGTGGTTTTGGTAGTTACCATGCTCTTTTGGTAGCTACCATGCTCTACCGGATAGCATTGACCGACTCTGTCAATAAGGTCTGTGGCCATGGTATTCTCTACCGGATAGTTGGTGGGACCCGAGACCCGACGTGCGCACAAGACGTGCGCACAAGAAAGCGACAGGCCGGGCTACGCCTACAGATGGGTAGACTGATTGAACGACAAGGTCGATGGCATCAACAGCAGCCTCCGTTTATACACAAGGAAATAGGCAGACACCCATATGCTATTATGCGTGTACGGTACGAAAATAAATTTGTCTCGCTCGTAGTCTGTCTTCACTTCGATGAGTTCTCATAATGCGCCAATTGCAGCCTTCTTACGATGTACCCCCCTCGAGTTTGTTGAAGATAGACGCTACTTGGAAGACACGCCGCGATTGTCGCAGGTTGCCGTGGGCAGGAAAATGTTTCGACAAATATCAATTGCGACAAGGAAGACATGAAACCAAACTATAGCCGTTCCCGCTGGCTTTTGCTTTGTGATGGAGTAAAAACTGTACCTGGTGTATAACTAGGGAACCGCAGCCTCCCAGCTGATACCCCCATGCTAGCAAGCGGTAATTGGCGGGAACTCCTACCTCCTGCGTCTGGCGAGGGCATTGGACTCGAGAGGTAGTAAAGCAGGCCTGGATAGACGGCACCGACCCTACCTCTCTGGCGGCGCCTAACCGTTAACGCAGAATGAACACCATCATTTTCCCGACGGCTCTGACCGGTACGCCATTATTCGAAGAGCAAACGGTGTGTGTCCTTGCTAAGACAAACACAAGTGCAAAGTGGTCCCTGCACCTGGCCGACACTTCGAAATTGTTTGGTGTTCCCGGCTTTTGGTGTTCCCGACTTGTATCATACCAGTACCAGATACCGGTATGTAAGTGCTAGGACCCGCACCAGCAACAATGTCCTCCACGACAAAAGATCGTCACTTTTGACATTCCAGTTGAACGCGTTCCAACTGAGTGCGTTGTTTGTTGTGTTTACTTGCTGCACTGTTTGAGCATGCAGCTATATGCATCTAAACGTCTGCCTTGCTAAGCCAAACACGTAAGTACAAAGAGAGACCCCCGTTTCTGGGCGACATATCGTAGTTTTTTGTCGTGCTTCCGCCTTGGAGCGTACCCGATAGGATCTGTATCCACACAATATCTTCCATGACACCTATGTATCGCGTTTCACAATCCAACTCTGCTCGTTGTTGTGTCTACTTTCTGCCTACTTTGATCATGCAGCCTAATGCATATTGCCCTCTGTCCGGCCCCAAGTACCATTCTAAGAGGACAATTCAATTGACAATATGATTATACACAAGGCATAACACTCTACGTGCGTGCTCAAGTACAGCAGTAATACTCATGTACGGTTCACACCGAAACACAACCACAGACCCCATGTACCCTGAGGCACAGGGCTGTATGAGTAAACAAGATTCCCCGTCATGAAAATGTGAAGATTGTATCGGTATACCGCCGCACTCTACAGCCTTGGCCAAGGCGTCGTCCTACCGACCGACTTCTTTCACCCAACGCGTCGTGACGTCTACTATACCAGGCACAACTCAGCCAACGTCAACAAGCCGACTGGTCGGGTTCCGCGGATTCTGCGAGAGTGCACGGAGTTTGGAAATGGTCTTCAGAGCTCGGTGTGGACCGTGAAGGTGCCGTGCTTCTTGACAGTTTCTTCGAACGAGTCGTACTGTTTCTCATTCACCTTCTGGAAATGCATCGCACGACACAGGTATTTGGAGAGCGGGCACGCCGGAAATCCACAGGCTTGCTTAAGGCATGAGTGGGGGCTTTTGACGGCTCACACACGCAGAGATCATACAGCAAATGAAAATAAGAGGTGAGGATCACGTCGTATAGAAACGGTAGCCGAGTGTTCTTCGGTCGGTTGTCCTACCGATAGGATGCACTTACGTGTAAGATGTGGAAACAATAAACTTGTTGGTTTGTTTGGAGAGAGGTCAGTGTGCTCCGAACTATATCGCTTAGCAGACCCACACCACTCGGACAACTACAGCAGTACTTACGACCAGTGTGCACCGGTATAGAATGAGCGCAACGGCAACCATAGAGTTACATATCACACGATCACGACCTGATACCCAACTCACGTCACAGAAATCGTCTCCGGTAAAAGCCCCCTGGCAAAGCTTGTTGTCCAGCTTGTACAGGTTTGCGCCGTAGAGCTCGAGCATCTTGCCGCTGTAAAGGCGGAACTTGTACGTTGCCGGAGGAATGTCATCCTTAGAAGACTGGCCAGTCATTTTCTTGCCACGAGTAACACGAGCCTCCGCCAGGTTCGGCAGCTCCTGGTACCGAGGCGAGTCGGAGGGTGGACAAATCGAACTATGGGGTCGGTGAAGTGCTTTTGTTGAAGGTGCTATAAATCGAATGCGTTCGACTTGGGCAGAAAGCTTATCGAGACGATCGCGGAGAGTGGGAATGTACAAACGTAGCCAACGAGTGCTGATCCAGATACATAATCAAAACACATCAGTGGAAACGTTTCAACATGGATAACATGTATTGCGCCAGACAGGCGATCAAAGCTACCAACGTTGTTCCCGGGGCGCGCGTGACGTTTTGTCTGTAGGAATACGCACAACCTCGCCCGAACAAGCTTGTACAACAGCACTAATCAGAGTCGCAGCAGCCTATCGCACCTGCTGCAAACGGCGGACGGCGCTAGTTTCTCCCATGAGCGTTCCGTCAACACCATCCATCCTCCAGTCAACACCGATGTGCGACCTGCCCAAGAGGACGTTGGCACTGACCTGTCGTATACCACAACGAAGGGAGGAGGGTAGGCCAGACAAAGGTTCGCGATCAATCGTGAAATGACGATTATGGTGGAACATAGTAGCGTTTTTCTAATACGACGGAGTCCTGGTACGGTAGTCTAGGGGGGTTACTTTTGTCTTGTTGATGTTTGTTCAGCCGCTGCGAACCCACTCCTCGGCAGAGTGACTACTACCCTATTTATTTGGAGTTTTGAAGCATTTGCCGCAAATAAAATGGTAGTAGCCAATCTGCCGAGTGGGTTCGCAGCGGCGGAAATAACCAACAAGAAAGAAGCCCACCTTCTTTCAGGGAGGTAGGTGCAGAGCCACTCTCCGGAGTGGCCTCAGCACGGTAGTGAAAATCGGGTTAGCCCCCTAACTGTAGCTTCCCTGGACGTGTCAAAATAGAGTCGAAATCTGGATTTTTGGATTTATCATGGGTCTTGACCCGTGGGGGGGGGGGGGGGGGGGGGGGGGGGGGGGGGGGGGGGGGGGGGGGGGGGGGGGGGGGGGGGGGGGGGGG